>JAECMU010019323.1:0-10047 GCA_016106625.1 Dracogyra subfuscus
GATTGTTGATGACATCATTTTGGTACACGGCGGCATTAACACGTTGTCTGAACACATGAAGTTATGTTCTGTGGTTGAATGAGAACCCACCCCACACCATCACACTACCCCCGCCCCATCGGTGTCGGCCTGCAGAACGCAGCAGTCGAAGTAACGTTCATGTCGACGTCGCCATACTCGGATTCAGCCATCAGCGTTGGAAAGATTGTAACGGCTCTCATCAGTAAACAAAACTTGTTGCCACTGGCCACGTCGCCATCGTTGATGTTGTTGCGCCCACTGTTGACGTTGTTGGCGGTGCCGAGGGGTCAATATTGGTCCCACATAAGGACGGCTGCCCTCAGACGGCGTCGGACGGTATCGGCGGACACTGGACCATGTGCACCATGCATCTGGTGAGCGGTGTTAGCTGCTGGCAGCATCCGATTCCTAAGGTGGGTCACCCGGATGTACCGGTCTTGTGCTGCGGTTGTCACCCTCGGGCGGCCGGTGCGTGGTCGATCGTTCACAGATCCAGTGATTTGGTGACGTTGAGAAAGGCATGCGATTGTCGAAAAATGACATCCCAATTGTCTGGCTACAGCAGTACGGGTCTGTCCGGCTTGCAACATCCCGATGGCCATCCCTCGCTGGAATTAAAATTTGATTCTGTTGTCTGTCACTACTCAAATTGAATTTATGCGATTAAATCCAGGTGTGTAGGCTTTAAGAGCATTTCAATGAGTGTGTTTGCACTGGATCCATGATACGGATGATCCAGCACGTGCAAAAAATGTGTTTCGAGAATTCGTGACGTCACACAGGTAATGAAATTGACACGCAGGTGGGACTGCGGTGTGGGTGTGTGCCATGTCCTTTAACACAGTTGAGGTTCAATTCCACCAAAGATACTGCTTTAAAAAGTGTAATTCTTTCGCATTTTCAGGACCTGCGTTTCTTTTGCGTTTTAGTATATTTAGTAGATATAGCCTCCCACCGTCTGTCATAAGGCCATGAGTACGTTAATTCCCGACACATGATAGTCATGTGTGGACATGTATACATAAGATATAATACATCAGTCATGGAAATTAGTTTTAGGAACTTCAAGTTTGTTTTGTTTAACACCAATAGAATACATTGATTTACTAATCATCGGCTATTGGATGTCAAACATTTGGTAATTTTGACATTTAGGACTTAGAGAGGAAACTCACTACATTTTTCAATTTATAGCAAGGGATCTTTGATATGCACAATCACACATACAGCGTAGCACATACTACGGACTTTGATATACCAGTCGTGGTGCACTGGCTAGAACAAGAAATTGTCCAATGGGTCCACCAACGGGGATTGATCCCAAACCAAGCGCGCATCAAGCGAGCGATTTACCACTGGGCTACGTCACGCCCCATTTAGCAACTTAATGCACGTCATGAAAAAGATTAAATCTCGCACTGAGTAACGACTGAAATAAGAAGAGTTTATAACTGGGAAGATGGAGAACAAACACTTTTAAAATTAGCAGATTTTAAAAATAAAATAAAACAAAACGTATTGTATTTTTTACCTATCGATTTTAACAGACATACAAACACACAGACGGGAATAAGAAAAATATGTTTAACAAATTAGTTTATCTTTTTTTTTTAGGAAGTAAAAAAAGATACACAGATGTTGTAAGGGGAATGTAATGGCGAGATACATTAAAGCACAGCCTAAATCTGAACGACAAAATCGTATTCCGATATCAAAATCGTATGTCTGCACAAAACAGAGTTGAAAGGATGTTAGGTAAAGTGGTCATTGCCATCAGGTGCTCGTCGTTAAGAGGACTGCCACTCCCAAGTAGATGTTTTAAACGCCTACTCGAGAAACGACCGGCCAGTGTATTGTTATATATGTACCGGCAGCACGTATTTGGTCTGTCGTGTGACGGTCTAGATCTGTCTGTAAGCTATATAGCAGATGACTTAAGGCGTTTAGTGAAATTAAAGGCTTATGAAATGATAATGTTAAATTTGGTCGGTCAATACACACGCAAACAAAGTAGGCCTATGGATTTGTTCGACGACACTCACATTGGTGGTTGTCATGCTTCTGGACCCTTGAGCAAGGATATAAATTAATTGTATACAGTAACACTGGGTAAACCAACCACCTGAATATGTATTAAAAGGGGCAAAGAGTGGTAACGACGTGAGAGTGAGAGTGCTAATATGAACCTATAGAGTCGTCTTTAAGACAGGTGGCCGTTAAACACAATCGGACGCTTAAGTAAGTTTGTCTGTAGTTGTTTGATCAGTGAGATCATAAATCAAACACTAGTGATTAGATGCCAGTTCATTAGTTAATTGAACATTTGTTTGCGTTATGTTCCACATTCGTTCAGCTGCTTGATAATAACTTCTTTTCATTAATAGGACTACTCTATTTTGACAACTAACCATTCACAACGATGGGCAGAACAACGAGTAAAAATTACATGAGAAAATTATTTGAAATAGATATAATGGTGAACTTTGTCCTCGGTGTTATATATGTAATCGTGTGTGTGTGTGTGTGTGTGTGTGTGTGTGTGTGTGTGTGTGTGTGCGAGAGAGAGAGAGAGAGAGAGAGAGAGAGAGAGAGAGAGTGTGTGTGTGTGTGTGTGTGTGTGTGTGTGTGTGTGTGTGTGTGTGTGTGTGTGTGTTCGTATGAAGATTATAAATATACCGAATATTGCCACTTGTGATGAAAAAGCAAACTGAGAACGACTGACACCAGAGAAAAGTGTTTTGTATTTTGTTCAGAATATTCATGCTATTTTGTTGTTGGAATACTATGGCTATGGGTTGGATGATATACATTGGAAACGTAGATGACGGACAAAGGTGATATTAATGGCTCAACAGAATAAAAGAAATACGGAAACAGCCAATCAGTCAGTCAATCAGTCAGTCAATATCACGAAAAAAGATGTCAATCTAAAATCGTGTTTTATATTATCTTTTATTATGCCAGTAAATTATGAATTCAGTAAAATTAACATGTTTCAATCAAATGTTATAATTTATTGTTGGATCGTGTTTAATGTTACAAACTTAATTTAATAGTGAAAAATATTTTAAATGCTATAAAAATAAATACATTTAAATGATATTTGGTATTATTTTACCACGTTTTGTCTTGGCATTATTTTGCTACGTTTCCCTAAAGAAACCATATCACCATCACCACCACCATATCCCGGATAAACCACTTCCCAACACACACACACCTACCCCACCCCACCCCTGAATTAGTGTTAGCTACTCAGTCATACGCTTCATTTCGAAGCATGTAGACGAACTGTCACAACAATCACCGGAAGCACTATCAATTATAATATATGTAGACCTACGTAAAATAATCTTACAATTAGGTTATTAAAAATAACAAATAGTGCATCCTACTAACTATCGTGCATGTGTAGCATATCTGTTTATGACTCCCCCACCCCTCCCGCCACTACAACTTCTTCAAAGGATGTGGAAACACAACACACATTGCATTCTCTATCTCTGTATATATGTTTTCTTGAGTAGAACCTGGAGAAATCAATGTAAGCATTATGTTCACATTACTCTTTTAATCAGCCAGCGGTTGTAATTAGAGGGAAACACAGATGAGAAAATGGGAGCTAGCAGGAGTCACAGAACAGATGATAATATCCTCATTAGTTGATGTCCGGCTAAAATGGTTAAGAGCATTTTCATTCTTCTCATATTCTAATTGCTTTCTGTATCACCACAGAAAGCCTTGTTAAGGCGAATCTTCCGTTTCCGTGACACGCGGGTAAGTGATAGGTCTACAGAGCTTTTAAATCTATGTCCATCACGACATTAGACACTATGTTGGACATTCGAGGGAAAGCGCATATAAAACATACCTTCCTGCTAATAGGAAAATCCGGTCTCTGTGGGTTATGACTATTAGGTTCTGGAGTCACATTCCAGATTATACTATACTCTTAGCTTATATCCAGAAATACTCCGACTCAGAATGAGTTTTGAAGACTGTCTACACGGGCTAAATCCTAACAAGTCAAGTTTGACTCAGAATTTATTATTATTAAACATGACTATCGTCCTCGGTGGCGTAGTGGTTAAACCATCGGACTACAGGCTGACAGGTATACGGTTCGCAGCCCGGTACCAGCTCCAACCCAGGGCGAGTTCTTAAGGGCTCAGTGGGTAGGTGTAAGGCCACTACAACCACTTCTCTCTCACTAACCAACTAACAACTAAGCTCCTGTCCTGGACAGACAGTCAAGACAGTTGACGTGGTGCCCAGGACAGCGTGCTTAACCCTTAATTGGATATAAGTACGAAAATAAGTTGAAATAAAATAAACATGACTTGCTAAGTTGTACAATCATTAGTGTCGAGAGCATTCTTGAATCATAAATGGTTACAAGCAAGACAATAATAGGCAAGTTCTTTATGGTGGCAGCATGAGTCATCTTTAATACTACCCCAGTGACAGTTGCTATGGACCGACATCCTAGAAAAACATGTACCCGGGACAGTGTTCTTTAATCTTAATTGGATATTAATGTTTGTATAATGCTGATAAGTTGTAAAACCTTAAAGTAATAAACAATTTGAATTTGGATATATAAAAAAAAATGTTGCTCAGAATAATTATATATTCATATTTATTGCCACATCAGTGCTGCCTTTAAATATGCACGACAGAGCCATTATATCCGCGACCAAAACCACGACCAAAACCGCGACCAAAATCTGTACAATGCAGAGTGGAATTAAAAGGGTATTTGGTAAAACAGTGGTTGATTCCATGAATCTCTATCTAGTGCCGTGTCTAGGACATTCACTCCCGAATAGACCCTTCACTGGACGATTACATCCTTCTTACTAGTTTCAGACGAGTTTACTAACTCAAAACTAGCACAGGACAGAGCTCATTGGAATAAACAATATACAGCTGTGATGACATGCACTCATGAATCACTTTCAAAACTGTGTTCCACTCTGCATCGGGTAGATACGTGAGAAAATCGCACCCAACTTCTGTTCTGTTTTAAAATGTTGGTTTAATTCGTGCTTATTGTTGTTTATTTTTGCACATTTCAGGTACAGTTTCGATCATCATGACAACTAATTAAGTAAAGTAATATCGTGTGTATCTTTTTGACATGGACAGCTTCTGCTTTTGTTACATGTTATCCAGTTCAAAACTAAATCGTACAGTTCTTTTCATTTGTTACATTTTCCCCCTAACATTTTTCAAACTGCTTGAAATTAGCACCTTTGTCACAACGATTTTCTCATTAGTATTTATTGTCATATTGGCTAATTAAGCACCACGGCCGATCGTTCCGCCAATTAAGTTGTTTATCAGCAGAACAGACGACAGAGATTTCAGCTGTGAGTGACGTCTGCCTGTCATGACTTGGCCAGTGTCATCTGCTTTTTGGAAACGTCCATTGTTAATTCAGTCAGCTCGAACTGTGATTCATAATGTACAAAAATCTCATGAAACGTTCATTAATAATTATAACATCAAAGTACAGACTATACTGATTTTGTCATTCGATAATAAATCAGTGTCATCTCTGCTTGCTTTTCATGAGTCTAATCTACGGGGCAGTCCACTAAGACGATCTTCCACCCCTATGGATTATTCCATTAATTATATATCAAAAGCCTACTCCAGGTTTCCATGCCATATCCTTCAGCTGGTGTAGAAACATACCTTTATAATCGGTTCAAGATGGAGAGACACCAAAGTTCATTGTCAGTAGGAAGACAGGTATGATCATATACAATTTGAAATTGAAAATGCATGTATTTATTGTTTTAATTACTTTAAATATTTTTTATTTTGAACAAGCGCATTTTTACAGATTTTAAGATACAAATGATTTTCTGAAGTGAGACTTCAGGAGTATTATGCCTCCCTACTACTTATGCGTTCTTAATGACATTAATTACTTGGTCTAGTATGATTAGATAGCGACTAACCTTACCGTGTGTTTATACCGGCCAGTTCGCATCTCGGAAAGGAAGAGACACTTTTGTCGGTTCTAGCCGTTCTTCGAGGACTCGGTATTTTTACGTGATACCTTTTTGGAGATATACCACAAAAATAAAAGTGGGGAGCACTTCATGAATTCTACTAAATGTTGCGGTTGCTTTTTTTTTTTTTTTAAAGGTGGTTTATTGTTTTGGATTGTTTTGTTTTACTGTTTGTATTAAAAGACACTATTCTGAGCTTGCTACCACATATAACATATTTCCGACATAGAACACTTTTAGCAACTAAACTTACAGATTAAATGCATTCAATGTTTCTATATTTCTGGTCGTCCAAATTTTGATGAGATTATAAGATGACCAAAAACACTTTGAATATACACACACTGTTATTATTGAGTTATTATGTTTAGAAAAAGAACAATAAAACAACAACAACATTACGATATATAAAGATAACTAACATACTACGTAGGATTGGTAGGAACATAATCCCTTTATCTTCCCGATCCAATTAGTGTCCAAGGAAGGAAGGAAATGTTTTATTTAACGACGCACTCAGCACATTTTATTTACGGTTATAAAAAAAGAGAATTTTTATATTTTTTATTTAACGACGCGCTTAACACTTTTTATTTACGGTTATATGGTGTCAGACGTATGGTTAAAGACCACATATATTGAGATAGAAAACCCACTGTCTCCACTTCATGAGCTACTCTTTTCGATTATCAGCAAGGGATTTTTTTATATGCAGAATACTACATACCACATCCTTTGATATACCAGTCGTGGTGTACTGGCTGGAACGAAAAATAGCCCAATGGGCCCACCAACGAGGATCGATCCCAAACCGACCGCACACTAATTAGTGTCCAAAGACCATGGTTATTTTATAAGTGATAACACTTCTTGCATAAATTATAAATTTCGACGAATCAGATGCGTCCTTGTATAGTAAAGCCAAATGCATTATGTATGACATAGATAGAATAAAAGATACAAATGAAATCAGAATACTAATATGATTGTATGCGAAAAGTTTGACAAGTTACAAACTAATGCGCGCTAATGCCCCCAAAAACACCCACAAAAACACACACAAAAAACACAAAAAACAACAACAACAAACAACAACAGACAAACAAACAAACAAACAACAACAAAAAACAAACACAACAACAACAAACAAAAAAACACCTAACCCCAACGGAACAAAACAAAAACAAATAGACAAGCAAAAATAAAAAAAGGTTAATATTTGTTTATCGACTAGGGCACACTGATTAATCATCGGCTATTAGACGTCAAACATATGATAATTTTTATAATATAATCTTAGTGAGGAAACCTAAATTGTTTCAGTAGTAGTAAGTGGATCCATTCAGCGGCTTGTTTTTGTGGGGTGGGTTTTTTTTCGTTGTCACAAGTACCATAACAGGACAAAGGCCGTGATATGTGCTAGGCCCTATCCTGTCTGTGAAAAATGCATATAAAAGATCCGTTGCTGCATTAGGAAAAATGTTGCGGGTTTCTTCTAATGACTATGAGTCATAATTAGCAAATGTGCAACATCCAATAGCCGATGATTAATTAATAAATGTGCTCCTGTCGTGTCGTTAAGCAAAATAAACTTTCATCGCAGAGACAGAATACCACATAACATGGCCTTTTATATATCAGTCATGGTACACTGGCCGGAACGAGAAATAGCCCACTCGGCCCACCGATGGAGATCGATCCCAAATTGACCGCGCATCAAGCAAGCACTTTATCACTGCACTGGGCTTCGTCCCGCCGCATCCCACCTCCTCCACCAATCCCAAAAAAAAAAAAAAAAAAAAACAAAAAAAGAAGAAGAGAAGAAGTAAAAACGACAAGACGAGAGACATAAACTGTTTTTCGATTCTACAATAAAAGAGTAAAATAAAGACACTAATTATAGTGAAATTAATACTCCAAGCAAGAAAGTGTATTAAGTGTACATTTAATTCCATAAAAGTCGCTATTAAAATGTACAATATTTAGCAGTGGAACATCCGTACAAAAAGTCTCCAAACGGGTCATTTAAAACAGTTAATCGTCGCGTTATTTATACCAGGCTTTTGCCTAAAGGCCATGTAGCTTTAAATTTTAAGGTGGTTTCAGTGGAAACATTTTTATATATACTTTTTTAATAATAAAATTATTAAGATAGCAACAAATTCAAAATTGAGACTCAAAAGTTAAAAGTGAAAATTTTTCTTCCTTCAAGTTTTTTTTTTTACGGTTTGGCTGTATTCATAGAGAATGAACCAAAGGACAAAATAAGACAGAAATGTGGAAAAGAAAAATCTCGTTAGACGGAATCGGTAAGCCTAAATGAATTTGCTCGTGGTAATAAACGTTTGAGGACAGTCTATGAGCAACGTTAACGACATCTTCAAATAAAACAAATTTCACTTAGGCCTATCTTTTAGCGTCGACTTGTTTCACTTACAATTTTGAATCTGTTGGTATTTGAGCAATATTTGACCTACAATTTTCACTGAATGCGGCAAATATCCATGTAGTATCCCTATATTTGGTCAGATAATTCCATATTGAGTAGATTATAGGTTTGTGTGGTCCACCCGATATTGGTATATTGCAAAAACTACATTGGTTCACTGTTCAAATTACACCTGTTTTATCACACAAAATTATTTTGTATATAATAAACGTTGAAAAACAAAAAGTACTTTAATTCTTATCTTAATACTTCATTGATATACAGTACTGGTATTTTTACAACTAAGAGTTAAAAAGATATATATAAATTAAAACACACAGACACGCGCGCTCGCACACACATTCACGGATATGATTTTCTATGTACGTTTCTAAATCGATTAATATTTAGACTATTTTGTCCTTTTTTAACATGTATATTAGTTACTGAATACCAGACGCAGTATTAACTAATTAGCACAATGGTCGTGAAATATTTGAAATGAACCAGCAGGTACCCCATAGCATGGCATTGAAACAAACACTAATTACGAGTATTGATTTCACCCGTCTATGACATGCACAGGTGGCAAGCCACTATGGTCACTGTGAGAAAAAGTCATTAAGCCAGCTATTGCCAAGTCGTCGCTTTTCGGCTGTCGATATATCAATTATTAAAGAAAGCAACATTATCAACATGACTACATTATCATAAGGCGATTCCAAGGACTTGCGTTCCTAAGATGAACGCCAAAGACATGTAACGGCATCGATAAAACTACAATATCAAGTTCCAAGGAAAAAACCCTAGCAATATGGCTTTGGTTTTAAATAGTTTAAGCATGCAACGAAGAAGAAACCTATTTCCCATATATAAAAGAACATCCCCTTTTCCAGGGCTAGGAAACACATCAACGATCAAGGTAAGAATTTTAGAGGGTTTTCTTGGTAATATGTGTTTTACCTCATGAGGCAGTAGCATATATTGAAGATAATGGTTGTATATCACGAAATAAAATCCCAGGGACGACAATAATAACATATGTAGCTAGCTAAAGCTGCTACATGCAACGTTTTAATCAACATATTAGGCTTCCGGCGCCCTGCATATACACTATACATACAAATGCTACAACCCTTCACATTTACAGTATATTGAGAAACAAGAAAATTAGCTTGAGCAGGGAGGGATTTGGACCCCCGAAACCCACGCCCTCTACAAATATTTGATAATTGCGCCACATGTGGTCTTAGAAGGAAACCCGATAAACTTTTGCATTTGCAATAAAGATTTTTTGATATAAAAACATCGACTTTCCTACAGATAAGAGACACACCACAACCTTTGATATACAAGTCGTGGAGCCCTGGTTAGGGCGGGGCAATCCAACTAAGAAGCATTGGAAATGCATAATTCTACTTCACATGTTTCTACACATTTTAGATATAATATTAAAATATATAATTTATATGAATTCAAAAACCTATTAAGATGAAGCTGGCAACACACACACACACATACACACTCTCTCTCTCTCTCTCTCTCTCTCTCTCTCTCTCTCTCTCTCTCTCTCTC
>JAECMU010019345.1:810-14867 GCA_016106625.1 Dracogyra subfuscus
AAAAAAAGAAGTCCTGTACTGGTTTTAACATTAAAATTATTACATCGATTTACTTGACAATATTATTCCTACTCTAGGACTTACCAATATAACTAAGCTTGATTAGAATAACGCAAGAAATAAATGTCAAAATTCAAACTGATTTTGTCTTTTAAAGTTTCAAGAATATTTTTCATTTCAATATATAATGATGACTAGTTATATTAAGCTTGCGTGAATGAAAAAATAAAGAGTTCTCGTTTGGAAATGTTGATCAAAGAGGCAAAACGATTTTCTATGTGTGTTAAACTTTATAAAAATTACAACATACTTTTTACCGATTTCATTTTATGCTGTTTACAATAACCGTTTCAGCACAACTGAGCATGCGCACTAATGTGGAAACTTATTAAATTTCATTACGAATTGTTGATAAAGAAACTTTCTTAGCAAAAAACATTTTTTAATTCATAATTTGTCCATCACACACATGCTGCTGTGAAAATCCTATTCTAAACATTATACATAATATAGAGTTCAGACGATGGAAAATAAAATAGTGCTTTAACGGAAAGGAGGAAACTATTCGGAACTGCCAAATGTTAATGGGAGATAACTCAAACTTTTCTTGATTGGTTTCAAGTCCACTTCGTTTTATCTAATTTATGAGCTTTACCACAATGTTTAGAAAGCCATTACACTGCATACGGCATCTTGTCCATAAAGAATGTCGTAGAATTTGTGCACGACAGTTGTATACAGATGACGTCGCTCCTATTGGTACCAGTCCAGACACGAATGCTCCAGAATATCAGGTGACATTCAATGTTTCACCACTCGACATTCACTGTCACATTGGCATTCATGATTATCTTTATGCAGAATAAAAGGTTAAAGTTTTTATTAAACGACACCCGTAGAACATATTAATCAGTGGCAGTTATATATCTGGTACCCAAATACTTAAGACGTTTGGGTTAAGATTCCATTTAAAGTTTAGGTTAGGCCTTAACAAGTTAACTTTAAGGCTTAGCTAGGGTGAGGTTACTTATTTGTTAGCCCTGTCTGTATTATTGAGTGTGGGTGGGTTGGGCGGGGGGGGGGAGGGGGTAGGTGGATATCTGTTCTCATTGGCAATTTAAGTACTGAACAAATCTATACACAAATTGTGTTTTGATTACTGTACGATATAGTTGCACATGAGGCTGAGCCGATGAGAGTATCAGGCTGAAATGTCACCTTAACAAAACGGTACCACGTTTTGATGGCGAAAAACGACACCAAACTTCTTTTTTTCGTAGACACATAGGTTTTAACTAATTTTAACTGTTAAAACCATCATGACAATAATAAGACTGTACCATTATTTTGCATGCTACATTCCACAAACAGATTTTTTATTGTTGTTCCATTATACTATTAAATTATATAACTGAAGCAGATGCCATTTGTCAATTGGGTGGGGTGGGGTGAGGGTGGGGGGGCAAATGTAATGTTCAGCAAAACGTCATCAATTATCGTGCGGCTTACAAAATGTTTTGGTATAGCTCTCCACCAACCACCAAATTGGAGTAAGATACATATTCATGAAGTTTAGATTTCCAGGTCACATTATCAGCAAAACATTGTAAATTAATTATCCAAGAAGATGAAACAACATGTGAACAGTGACTCAAAATAAATTTTAGCCAGTGCATGGTTCCATTTTGGCCATATGTTTTGGTGCTGTTTTAGCCAATGTGTGGTGCTGTTTTAGCCAAAACGGTTCCATTTTTGCCTGGTGCCGTTTTGGCAAGGTGCTGTTTAAGCCCGCATCCCACATGAGTACAAAGTGCTAAACTGTAAGCTTATTTTAAAATTGCTTTTGTCTGTTTTTCAGGAGAACTATTCTCGGATGAAAAGTCTGGTGGATGAACTCAAGTCAAAAGTCGATGTAATCCTGCAGGGTATATAATTTACACAGTTTTGAAAATGGAATCAATTTTGAATTGACTTATTTAATTGTATGTTTGGGAATACGTAGCACATGTTTATTAGTAATTAATACAACAATTGTTCTGTAAAATGTTTTTGGTTTTTAATCACCAATACATACATATCTTTAATGTAAGCTTATTAAGCATCAGTAATGTTAGCTAATTGTATTGCATTTGTTCACAGTTCATGCAGTCATGTACAGTGATACAGTTTTATGTTTACTGTAGGTGGTGGAGCTAAATCCAGAGACCGCCATACCTCGAGAGGAAAGATGTTACCAAGGGAGAGAATAAATACGCTACTAGATGCAGAGTATGTATTATTTGTAAATATTATTGTTAATATTGTCATAATCAGGGCTGGCTCTGGGTCAGCAAACGTTTTTGCCAAATTATCTACTAAAGTTAAATAATTTCAGAAAATCGAGTTATTTCACCACATTAAAACAAAATTGGCCGATTGATTTGAAAGCCACAGCTAGCCCTGATAATGAACTGATACCCGGTACATGTAGTAGTATAATATACAGTGCACAACACAAACTGACAATACGATTTCACTGATTGCATGATGGAATGATTCATCAATTTGACAATTTGAGAAAGAAAGATATTCCTTATTACTTCGACTGTTACATATTCAAACAGAAACCTGTTAATTACATAATAAAATATTTACATTCCAAAGATAATGGAAGTATTCTTTTGCATGTATGCCAATCTAATAACTGTTTATAGTCTGTATAAAATAAAACACAACATAGTTATTTCATCAACTGTTATTTGATGAAAATATTTTTGTACAGGTCTCCATTTCTTGAACTGAGTCAGTTGGCTGGTTACAATCTGTACAAGGGAGAAGACGTCCCAGCGGGAGGCATCATCACTGGGATTGGTCGAGTATCTGGGTACATTTCTTAACCTTTTGACTACTGGATAAATGTTTGACAAAAAACATTTTGAGTCTTACAAATTTATAATATATTATATTCCAGAGCTTCTAGATTATTGTAGCCCCACTCCCATGGCTAGCGATATTCTGTGTTGGGCTAGTAAATAACTACTATTGCCATGCCAGACAGGGCTTCTAGATTATGGTAGCCCCACTCCTATGGCTAGTGATATTCAGTGTTGGGCTAGTAAATAACTACTATTGCCATGCCAGACAGGCTTTCTAGATTATTGTAGCCCCACTTCCATGGCTAGCGATATTCTGTGTTGGGCTAGTAAACAGCTAGTATAACTAGCCTGACGGCTAATGGAAACCAAACCTTGTGCATTTACATATTTCGTAAATGAATATCCTGCCCCATCTTTCCACCCCAGTCTAAGGATTTGTAAACTCAGTCTCCCTCTTTAGGTAACATATCTGATTATTACTATTAGTAAAATTGTATTTTAAAAGGTAGGGCTAGTGAATTTTTAATCATGGCTAGTATGTTTTTAAAATGACTAATCCCATGGCTGGTGAATTTTTTATAAAATTCTAGAAGCACTGATATTCACTTAAATGTTTTATAAATACATAAAATAAAGTTCATATTTGAATCAGTAAGTATTATTTTCGTGGCATTTTATGATTTTTATGATATGTTAGGTTGCTTAAATCTCGAGTAAAGTTAGACACAGAATCGAGTGACAAATTACTGTCCTTGAGCTAGTCTGAAAAGAGTTATTGGGAGAGCATGATAACTCCCCCTCAAAGGTCTGTGATAATGGTTATTAGCAATTTATGAACATTCATCATTTAGGTTTTGTGTGTGTTATAGTTAAATGACATATTTATAGGATATTAAGGGGCGGGACGTAGCTCAGTGGTACAGCGCTTGCTTGATGCACGGTCCCCGATCGATCCCCATCAGTGGGCCCATTGGGCTATTTCTCGTCACAGCCAGTGCACCACGACTGGTATATCAAAGGCTGTGGTATGTGCTATCCTGTCTGTGGGATGGTCACATTGGTGCATATAAAAGATCCCTTGCTGCAAATCGGAAAGAGTAGCCCATGAAGTGGCGACAGCAGGTTTCCTCTCTCAATATCTATGTGGTCCTTAACCATATGTCTGACGCCATATAACCGTAACTAAAATGTGTTGAGTGCATCGTTAAATAAAACATTTCTTTCTTTCTTTTATAGGATTTTAATGAGCTTCCATTTAATAAAATGTTTATTGTCCCGAGTGAAATAATTTTCAATTGTCACGAGCTTTAACAAAAACTTTAACTTCTTATTCTGAATAAAGATAATCATGAATGACAATGTACGAGGGACATAAATATGATATGAAATAGTAGCAAGTTTAATATCCTATTTATTACCCATACTGGATCTTAATGTTAAAACTTTAACTTCTTATTCTGAATAAAGATAATCATGAATGGCAATGTACGAGGGACATAAATATGATACGAAATAGTAGCAAGTTTAATATCCTATTTATTACCCATACTCGATCTTAATGTTAAAAATTTAACTTCTTATTCTGAACAAAGATAATCATGAATGGCAATGTACGAGGGACATAAATATGATACGAAATAGTAGCAAGTTTAATATCCTATTTATTACCCATACTCGATCTTAATTTATATCACTCATCTCATTTCGTTAATGTTCCTATAGGGTTGTAGTGCCGTAATTGATGATGTCATCATGTGACGTCAAAATTAAGTCCCACTTGGCATTCTAGTGGGACGTATCACTTTGATATGTACCAAGATATTTTTAACCCTATGGGTAATAACATGCCATATTTACATGAAGGCTATCTTGTATTTTATAAATTATTTCTGTTTTCATTATTACATCAGGGTGGAGTGTATGATAGTAACGAATGACCCCACTGTGAAAGGTGGATCGTATTATCCAATCACCGTGAAGAAGCATCTGCGGGCCCAGGATATAGCTATGCAGAATAATCTACCTTGTATATATCTAGGTAATGCAGTCTTTATTTGTTTTAAAGACATAATTAAGAAAGTGTTAAAAATGTTAAATTTTTATTTATATAATCATTACTTTTTAAAAACATTTGACTTTTTCCTTTTGAAAATGAGATCAAAGATCATTTATCTGTATTTGGAGGAATAGTCAGATGGAAGTCTGAAAGATTCTGTCATTTTCCCCATACCATTATAAGTATTCCTAACATCAAAGAAGGTGTGTCTTAAAAGTGATTGATTTGACATGGAATGCCCCTCAAACTTAAAAACATTTGAATTGTGTAATTTACCCAAGGTTCCTGTTTTAAATATAGTTACAAATGAAGTAAAAATAAAAGTTTGGGTTGAGAATGATCTGAATTAATCCATTAAAATATTAATAATTTTCAGTTGACTCCGGTGGTGCTAATCTGCCAAGACATTCGGAAGTGTTTCCTGATCGTGATCACTTTGGTCGGATTTTCTACAACCAGGCGACAATGTCAGCGGCTGGTGTTCCTCAGGTAACTGTACACATGCTTCTCAACAATACCATAAATAATTACTGAACACTCCGAAGACCACAGCTAAAAGCTGATGGGAAATGGCTGGTGCGTGGTACAGATAACTACAAGAGACAATCACCTGTCATGGTTGGAGGGACAAGGACTGGGAAGTGGAGGTGGACAGTGAAAGAAGTTGAAAAGTAGAGGAGTTGATAGATTGAGAAGAAATGAGATGGAAGTCAAACGAGAAAGGAAAGGGGGCAGCGGGATAAAACCCCCCTAAAAAAACAGTACATGGATATTGATGCAAATATCATCCCTCGAAATGTTCAGTGACAGTTGGCAATGTTACAGCAAGAGCAGTTGCTAAATCAATTAATTACAGCAGTTTTTATCTTAAGTTAAGAAAGAAAGAAATGTTTTGTTTAACAATGCACTCAACACATTTTATTTACAGTTATATGGCATCAGACATATGGTTAAGGACCACACAAATATTGAGAGAAAACCTGCTGTTGCCATTTCATGGGCTACTCTTTTCGATTAGCAGCAAGGGTTCTTTTATATGCACCATCCCACAGACAAGATAGTACATACCACAGCTTTTGATATACCAGTCATGGTGCACAGGCTACAACAAGAAATAGCCTAATGAGTGCACTGACGAGGATCGATCCCAGATTGACCGCACATTGAACAAGTGCTTTACCACTGGCCTACATCCTGCCCACTCTCACGTTTACAAAGTCAAAAGGCAGGGTGTGGATATTACATTTTTCAATGGCAGTAACAGTGATGGTGACAGTGGTAACTTGTGCATTAAGCTGAACATTAAAGTTTTGTCTTTGACAATATTTCTCAGAAACGATAAGTCGTAGATCAATGACCCTTGGTTTATAGTTTCACCTATGTATGTTCATCACAGTGTGAAAAGAAACTTAATTAAAACATTTTAATTAAAATACTTTGCATTAGTTTAACTTTTAAGGCTTGTGTTTAACTACGTTTCTCACAAACTTTGTTGTTTATCATTGCATTTTTTTGTAAAAACTAATCTTGTAATTAATTTGATTAAAGTTTAATGAATTTTTCTATTTTTTTTATTATTATTATTATTTTTTTAAAGAACTTTTGTGTGTGGCTTTATAATGTACTGTCCCAGACTTTATAATTTTCATGGCGATTTACTAATTTGTAATGGATATATGGCCCTTAAACTTGGGAGATTTAAAAATGAGTTTTTCTGACTTTTTTTAAGGATGCCTTGAGATATTGACCTGAAATTTTGTGTATAGCTTTATCATGTACTGTTACAGATCCCATGTAACTTTCATGGTGATTTACCCTTTTTTTGTTGGGTTATGGCCCTTGAACGTAGGAGATATGACATTTGTTTTTGGCTTTGTTTTGCACTGACTGAAGATACTGAGATGAAATGTTGTATATACCTTTATCGTGTATGGTTGCTGATCAAGTTTTAACGTTCATGGTGATTGACTCACTTTTCACAGAAGTGTTGCCCTTGAATTTAGGAGATAAGAAAAATGTGTTGCGTTCAGCAGTGACATGTGTTACTTTAGCAGTGACATGTATTACTTTAACAGTGACATGTGTTACTTTAGCAGTGACATGTATTACTTTAGCAGTGACATGTATTACTTTAACAGTGACATGTATTACTTTAACAGTGACATGTATTACTTTAACAGTGACATGTATTACTTTAGCAGTGACATGTATTACTTTAGCAGTGACATGTATTACTTTAGCAGTACTCTCAGAATGCTTGTTATTGTCATCATTCTGTAGATCGCTGTTGTGTTGGGAAGCTGTACGGCGGGCGGTGCCTATGTCCCAGCCATGTCGGATGAGAGTATTATCGTACGCAAACAGGGAACTATTTTCTTAGCAGGACCTCCACTTGTAAGTAATGTTTTTGATCACTGACCCTTTAGGTTATTTTTTTGTTTTTTGGCACCCCCCTCTCTCCCTCTCTCTTTCTCTCTCTCTCTCTCTCTCTCTCTCTCTCTCTCTCTATATATATATATATATATATATATTATAAGGTGTGAATGTAAATCTTGAAGAACGGACTAAACTATTATTTACTTAGAATTACGACTTTAATTTTTGTTTATTTTACAGGTGAAAGCGGCCACAGGGGAGGTGTGGTCAGCAGAGGAATTGGGTGGGGCTGATTTACATTGTAGGTAAGCATGGAAGGTATTTATATTGTGTGGTTCATTTCATTTATTTATTCATTCATTCGTAGAGGTGGGACGTAGCTCAGTGGTACAGTGCTCACCTGATGTGTGATCGATCTAAGATCGATTCCAGTTGGTGGGTCCATTGGGCTATTTCTTGTTCCAGCCAGTGCACCACGACTGGTATATCAAAGGCCCCTTGCTGCTAATTGAAAAGAGTAGTCCATGAAGTGGCAACAGCGGGTTTCCTTAACCATATGTCCGATGTCATATAACTGCAAATAAAATGTGTTGAATGCATTGTTAAACAAAATATATACTTCCTTCTTCATTCTTGCTTGCTTTTTTTCATGCTTTCTTTTCTTTCTTCCTCCTCCTTCCCCACTCTCTATTTCTCTCTCTCTCTCTCCATCTCTCTCTCCATCTCTCCCTCCATCCATCCTCTTTAATTAATTCATTCATTCATTCATTTCCAGTCAGTCTGGAGTTACAGATTACTATGCTCTGAATGATGAACATGCTCTGCACCAAGCTAGACGAGCTGTCAGTAACCTCAACTACAAGAAAAACCCTAACGTATGTGTACAACTTCTGACTATACACATTTCTTCAGTTCCAGCTAATTTAATAAAAGCTTAAGTTTAAAATGGTAAATATGAGTCTTTTGTCTGTTGTATTTTGTTTGGCTAACACAACTTGTAAAATTTGCCAAACAGAGATTGAATAAATATTAAATTAAATTAGTCAATATGTCTTGTGATTGTATAATCAATAAATTGGTTGGTGCAAGCATGTTGCAAACTTTGATGAATGAAGATCTTACGACCAATTCCCAATGCTGTTGTTAATTGTTCGGCATAAACTCAGCATTTTTATAAGTTATCATGATATTAGTATACAACACGTATTCAAACTTTTCTTATAACATTGAGTTTTTGCCCATTCTTTACTGAAAAACCAAAGGTGTACTAAACATACACTTTTCACTAATAGTTATAATATGTTTGAAGTGTTTGCTTAATCAAATTAATTGGTATGATATGTGAATGTCATTTTAAATGTAAATATTTTAGGTAACCATACAAACTCCAGAAGACCCACTTTATCCAGCAGACGAGATATATGGTATTGTCGGGGGCAACCTGAAAAAGACGTTTGATGTCAGAGAGGTAAATTCAGTGTGAATCTAGTTAAGGTTTGAAATTACTTTAAAATAAAATTAATTTTCATTAAACTCAGTTAGAATTCATTATACAATATTGTGGCTAAACCTTGTATGTGCAGTTTTGGCGATTTTCACTTTTTTATTCTTTCAGAAGCAGAAATCTGTTATCTTTTTGTTGTCAAATTGTCGTACATGTCCAAGCAATGGAAAGTATGGAAAATGTTAAATAAAAAAAAATGTGGCAAATGTTCCTGTATTATAAACCTATGGGCTTCATTTCACATAATGCTTGGGATGAAGTAAATGTTGTTGAACCTATGAATCATGTCCCATATTTTAAACATTTTAGATTATTCCGTGAGACAAGTATGTTCAGCTAAAACGAAATGTATTACTTTGAACATATTTGTGGATAATCTCTTAAAAGACACATTTTTTAAACAATTGATTTAGATTCTTGTTAGTAAAATGGACAATGAACAATTTGTATACATATTGTTTTGTTATACACCCTAAAAAGTGGCAGACAGCCACACTATAGGAAACCTACCATGCAACTTTTAAGATCTAATATACAAGGTTTATTAAAACGTTGACACACCAACTGTTAAGCAATCGCTAGTGAAAATGTTTTCTTTGGTAATTTAAAAAAATAAATTCATAATTGTGCCATATTCCTGAATGTAACAGCCAATACTAGTGAACATTACAAATCGTCATTTCTAAAAAATAGTTTTAAAATTTAACCCTTACATGCTGCAGCCTTGTCGAGAAAGTAGGGGTGGAGAGGAAGCTTTGTTAAACTGCTCCTGATTTAAGTGATTTAGAAACAAAATATTGTTCAGAGAAGTGTTGTCTAAACATCGCTTACCACAGTCTAGGCCCCCAACCCTGCACAATGTCCTGCATACGTACCTGCAGGTCACTTTCAATTTTTTTTTACCAACAGCAGATTAACAGTCCGATAAACTGAACAACCTTTATGTTGTTGGTCCCTGACTGATTGGGTAAGACATGTTTATTTTATTAATTTTAATGACAAATTTCTGGTCCAGCAAAGGGCATCTGGCCATGTGCGCGGTTTAACAGTTAAAAATGAGTACAAGTACACATGGCAAGTACGCTAACGGATTCAGGGCCTCATTCCATGAAGTGATCTTAGCGTTATGATAATCTTAAGTACATAATATAGTCATTCACCTAAGGTGATCTTAGCACTAAGATCGTGTTGTGGAACGGCCCAGGACACAATTGAGACTGGCAGTGTTTATAATGTGATACAACTTACATGGCTAGATGTAAGTATCAGGGTAATTTGAAAAACCATGGAGGTCTGCTGGTCATTCTAAATGAAATATTATTAATATGAAAAACATTGGTGGTCAGCTAGATAATTTCCGGTCTGTTTCACTGACTGTATACATACAATACACAAACCAACAATAAAGTCAACTAGATGTAGGTGGTGAGCTGGATGGTTTACAGTGTGTTTCACCGACTGTATACATACAGTACACAAACCACCAATAAAGTCAACTAGACTCGGGTGGTCAGCTAGATGGTTTCTGGTTTGTTTCACCGACTGTATACATACAGTACACAAAGCACCAATAAAGTCAACTAGACTCGGGTGGTCAGCTAGATGGTTTCTTTCACCGACTGTATACATACAGTACACAAACCAACAATAAAGTCAACTAGACTCGGGTGGTCAGCTAGATGGTTTCTGGTTTGTTTCACCAACTGTATACATACAGTACACAAACCAACAATAAAGTCAACTAGACTCAGGTGGTCAGCTGGATGGTTTCCGATCTGTTTCACCAACTGCATCTTGTAACCCATTATTAATAAATCAATGTGCTCTAGAGGTGTTGTTAAACAAAACAAATAGCTTTTTTTGGGTGTATTCAGCTGTAAAGAAATACCAACATTGAGAAACCAGCCATGGGTGGATGGTTGATTTTATTGTAGGTATAAACATGATTTTATAAACAAGTATGACATCTACATGTATGCCAACTACCTTTTAAAATGAAGTATTCCATCACATTACAATGTACATTATTTTGTGTGATGCTTAAAATGATTGCCTATTTTGAAACACTAATCACATTCAGTGACAAATACAGAAATGTGTTGCTGGTGTGTGGTGGTTTTTCTGAGGTGGGAGGAATGACATGCGGTGCAAGGTCTCAAATGTTCCTGAAGGGATTCCTCGGATTCTCAAACTAAAAAAAATAGCAAAATATGGTGTGTGTGTGTCTGCGACTGACATTATCTGTATTTGATTATTCTGCAGGTTATAGCAAGGATTGTTGATGGCAGCAGGTTTGATGAATTCAAGTCGATGTATGGAGAAACTCTCATCACAGGTAACAAATTACTGGAGCATACATCTGAAGAGTCCGAGTTCCTGAGATTAATAAACTGTTGAGATGGGGGTGGGGACAATACCATCTTTGTTGCTCATCTGAGTTTCATGACATTTCACATAAAGGAAATGAATGGAAGAGGTAATAAACATAATGGAATGCGTACAATAAAAAGTTTACCTTTACTTTGGACAAAGTTTGCCTGTTACACAGTCTGAAGTCACATGGCAAATTCTAAATGTTTTCAAGGCAATTTACAGTATTATTTCTAAGCCATGAAGGAATTTGCAGTTTTTCCAGTGCTTTGCTTAACAATGTACTCATTACTTTTTATTTATGGTTATATGGTTAATGACTACAAATGTATGAGAGGAAACCTGCTGCCGTAACTCCACATATTGGACATGAAATAGCACCAGTTTAAAATGTTTTGCTTTTTCTCTTTGTATTCTATATTTAGCACAGCTATGAAAATGTTATTATATTTGGGTGACACAGGGTGTAAAATGTATTTATTTTGTTGCAGGTTTTGCTCGATTGTGGGGCTATCCAGTAGGAATAATAGGAAACAACGGCGTTCTATTTTCTGATTCTGCATTAAAGGTATGATTACTCTTCGTAAGTATAACTCAAGACATGAAACTTGTCAAGATTTTACCAGAATTATGGATTTTAATACCACCCGAAACTTGTTCTTGTCCTAATTTTAACTGGCGTTTATGAAGTAAAAAGGCATTACTTTTGCGATGGCAGCATTAGTGATTATGGTGTCTGCTTTTGTGTTAAAGTTTATTGCCTTTTTTAATTAGATGGTATGGCTTTGGCCATTAGGTCATAACCAACGAACAACATGTATGTGTTACTAGTGTGTGATATCATAAATAACAAATGTTCCCACTAATGGATGTGTAAGAAACATTTTCTAATTTGTTTCAGGGCACACATTTTATAGAGTTGTGCTGTCAACGTGGTATTCCACTGATATTTTTACAGAACATCACGGGTAAGAGATTCAGGTTTACAATTTATACAAACTGTGTAACTTATAAGGCGATAATATTCATTTCACTCTAGAATCATATAGTTCCACTCATTAAACATGCTGCCAGGATCTCATTATAGCCCCTCATCTCTTTCTATTTCTTTTCATTCATAGCAGTTATTAATGTGGGTTTTTCACATTCTATAATTCAGGGTGAAGTACAGGTACAATGTACATAAAGGCTATTTCAAGGGTTTTTTCGCGTACAATTTTTATGTCAATGAGTGATGTGTGAAAACCATATTTTCACGAATTGTACAGGTACAATATATTTTAATATTTGATATCTTTTTCTGTATTTCCTTTCTTAAATCTGCTAAGGCTCAAGTATGCAATGTTGGGGCAGACATCACAACTATGGTCATCACAATGCATGCAATTTTTGCTTTTTAAACTAGAATTTTAATTGAATTTTGGAAAATGTTTTAAAGTTCATTTTTTATTATTATTATATTATTTTGGATAAGTAGAATGTAAGCAAGAGATTTAATTCTGTGTAATTCTTATGTTTATAATTCTGTATAATTCTTTTGTTTACAATTGTGTGTAATTCTTATGTTTATAATTCTGTATAATTCTTATGTTTATAATTGTGTGTAATTCTTGTGTTTATAATTGTGTGTAATTCTTTTGTTTATAATTGTGTGTAATTCTTGTGTTTATAATTGTGTGTAATTCTTTTGTTTATAATTGTGTGTAATTCTTATGTTTATAATTCTGTATAATTCTTTTGTTTATAATTTTTATGTTTATAATTCTGTATAATTCTTTTGTTTATAAATATAATTGTGTGTAATTCTTATGTTTATAATTCTGTATAATTCTTGTGTTTATAATTGTGTGTAATTCTTTTGTTTATAATTGTGTGTAATTCTTGTGTTTATAATTCTGTATAATTCTTGTGTTTATAATTGTGTGTAATTCTTATGTTTATAATTGTGTGTAATTCTTATGTTTATAATTGTGTGTAATTCTTATGTTTATAATTGTGTGTAATTCTTCTGTTTATAATTCTGTATAATTCTTGTGTTTATAATTCTGTGTAATTCTTGTGTTTATAATTCTGTGTAATTCTTGTGTTTATAATTGTGTGTAATTCTTGTGTTTATAATTGCGTGTAATTCTTGTGTTTATAATTCTGTGTAATTCTTGTGTTTATAATTCTGTGTAATTCTTGTGTTTATAATTGCGTGTAATTCTTGTGTTTATAATTGTGTGTAATTCTTGTGTTTATAATTCTGTGTAATTCTTGTGTTTATAATTCTGTATAATTCTTGTGTTTATAATTCTGTGTAATTCTTGTGTTTATAATTGCGTGTAATTCTTGTGTTTATAATTCTGTGTAATTCTTGTGTTTATAATTCTGTGTAATTCTTGTGTTTATAATTCTGTGTAATTCTTGTGTTTTTAATTTTGTGTAATTCTGGTGTTTATAATTCTGTGTAATTCTTGTGTTTATAATTGTGTGTAATTCTTGTGTTTTTAATTTTGTGTAATTCTTGTGTTTATAATTCTGTGTAATTCTTGTTTTTTTAATTTTGTGTAATTCTGGTGTTTATAATTGTGTGTAATTCTTGTGTTTATAATTCTGTGTAATTCTTGTGTTTATAATTGTGTGTAATTCTTGTGTTTTTAATTCTGTGTAATTCTTGTGTTTTTAATTCTGTGTAATTCTTGTGTTTATAATTCTGTGTAATTCTTGTGTTTTTATTTTTGTGTAATTTTTGTGTTTTTAATTCTGTGTAATTCTTGTGTTTTTAATTTTGTGTAATTCTGGTGTTTATAATTGTGTGTAATTCTTGTGTTTATAATTGTGTGTAATTCTTGTGTTTATAGGTTTCATGGTTGGCCGAGAAGCTGAGGCAGGTGGGATTGCTAAAAACGGTGCC
>JAECMU010019368.1:3486-16039 GCA_016106625.1 Dracogyra subfuscus
CCATCTCATGTCATTGCCGCCCCCCCCCCCTCCACCCAAATGGATTTTTTGGATGCGCCACTGCTAAAGGATGTCAAACATTTGTTCATTCTGACAAATAGTTTTCATTAGTAGCAAGAGATTTTTTACATCCACAATCCCACAAACAGGATAGCACATACCACAATACTTTGATAGATCAGTCTTAGTGCACTGCATGGCTGGAACGACAAATAGCCCAATGGGCCCACCACCACAAATAAATTTTAGACCGACTGTATCAGGTAAGTGCTCTACCACTGAGTTACATCCTATCCTCCTGATCTCTCCCTTGAGATAGCATGTATTTTGGGTTTTTCCTAGTTTGACTTTGTTTTGTAAAATTCAGTTTTTGTGTCTCATTTAATCACCCCCATGAATAATTATCAGGATTATCAGGATAAAAAATTCTTCCACTGATCCATGTTCCAGACAAACTGAAAAAAATACATACCAAGACATTGTATAACATTGTACTACTTGCCATCAGACCTGCATGAGTATTGTAATCAGAAATCCTGAAATACTCCGATTTATATGACCCATTTCCATCCACAATGGCGTAGCCAGCATGAGGCAGACGAGACAAGGCGTTGTCTCATCTGGAATTTCCCCAGATTTAAACACAAAAAATTCCATGACACTGATATTTATTTTACAGGTCTGGGTTTGCATCAGTGTTTTTTCCTCTCTGACTACACCCCAGATCCATGTTGCAATAAATGATATCTTTCCACTAAAATTATTTATTTTATTTTATTAATTTTTTTTTAATTATTATTATTATTATTATTATTATTATTTTGCTTTCAAATCTATAGAAGATCACAACAGGTTAAGCATATGACAATTAATACAACTGTAGGTTCTGCAGAATATATCTAAAGACACAATTTCCTGCAGTCAAAAATCAATGACCACCCTCTCCTGCCCCACCGCTAACACATGCTTTAAGTTTTTTATGTCATGCTTAGTATAGATTGACTTTGTGTTCCAGGTGTTATTAAACTTATTATTTTCCTTAAGGTTTATTAAATATATTTACATGGCACATATTATTAGTATTATTAAAAAAAAAAAAAATAATAAAAAATGTAATACGTTTTATTTTTAATTTTATCGCTGTATGCAATATCATACTTTTTAGTAAGATGTCTTTATAATAATATATTAGTTTCAGAAATATAATTTGGTTGTATGTGTGCTAAAATATTTAATTGAGCAAATAAAACGAAATTATTATTTCGGCTACATTTAATTATACGGGTATTATAACTATCAAAGTTAAGCATTACGACATAAAATTATATAAGCACATATATGATAATTTTAAAGTATAACAATTAATGATTTGTTTTAAGGCAATAAATTATTATAATAATAAACGTGTCATAACGATCATCATGTAGGCCCTATAATATGTTTTGAGGAAATATTTACATCACACTATCATGCAGTCCTGTGTTACAGTGTATGACAACATACTGTTTACATAAATTAATATAGAATACACGCACAATTTGGAAAAACAAAACAAATAAAATAAAATCAATTATTAATGTTTTGTTGACTAAATTATTATAAGTTTAACTTACCCATTGCGCCCAGATAGCCATCAAAATTAGTAGAATCTACAAGTTTCCATTTTCCGATTGCAAAAGCCATTTTGAGATCAATGTGAACGTACAGTTTCAGTTCTACCACGTTTTGGAACACTGCCAAATACTAATACTGAGGGGCATTTGAAGGATTTTGGTCGACTATTTCCTATCATGTCGTGCATATTCGGCTTTTCCCGTCAACATACATCGGAAATTAACGAAATTGAAAACCTCGGCGTTTTCCGTAATCGTCTATGTTTAAAGGGATAGTAAACTCTAAAATATTTGGGTTTTTTTGTTTGTTTGTTTAACGACGCACTCAACACATTTTAAGTACGGTTATATCGGCGTCGGACATATGATTATGTCGAGAAAAAACCCAGTGGTTAGCTGACGGGGATCGATCCTAGACCGACCGCGCATCAGGCGGGCACTGTACCACTGGGCTATGCTGCCCGCTACTCTAAAATGAGCCTTGTGTTGGAGACCACTGAAAGTACCGGTATAGACCAATTAACTAAAAAAAACCCACTCCGTTTATCATTTCAGTACGTAGTTTATTGCCTAGATAAAACATGATACAATGATTCGACACTTTGACAGTGATTCAACCGTCACAATGGTAGTTTATTTGGTAATATTAATGTAAAATAATATATACTTATTGCTCGCTTACTGGAATGAATATTACCGATATTGCAACGTTCTGTAATAATATCCATCCTAGTAAGCCAGTACCAATTATATATTATTTTACTATACAAAATAAACCACCATTGTCAAAGTGTTGAAATAATTGTATTATATTCCGTCCTGGAACAATAAGCGGAGTGTTTTCTTGGTTAATTGATCTTTCCTTTTCGTGGTTCCTAATTGGCAGGTGTATATTCAGAATGTCCCCAGACACTGTGTCTAGACACACTAAAAAGACGTGCCTCTTTTATGAAGATCACAGAGTATTGTGTGATAACAGCACGGATACACCTCAAATCGTAATGGACATTACCAACCGCCCTGCTTTATTACTGTAAGTAATTCTGTAAAACCCTTGATTAAGTAGACTTTCCCATCTAAAATCACAAAACTGACCAATTATGTTGTCCTAAAGAAAAGAAAAGTTTCACTTGGGTATGGTGAGTGGTCGTTTTGGCTCGAACGTGCCCTACCAATAGGCCTAATAGTATGCATTTTTTCTTTGGATTTAAACAAATAAATAAAAATACTATAACTCCATTTTGTTCTAATGATGTAACCTGAAATATATTTAGTTAAATAGTTATTATACTATCAAGTCATTTATGTTGTTTTACAAGTCAGGTTGATGAAAGCGAAGCGCCTTGTCGTAAATTAGAGCATTTGTTTTCACTGTGCATAGAGAAGATGGACGTCACTTCGCCCCAAGTTATATCACCGGACGTCACAAAAACGAAACAAAATGGCTGCCCTCAGTTAGCAGTCATCATGTTTGGTTGTGTGTTTTTTTTTTTTGTTTTTTTTTTTAAATTATTATATTAATTCTAAACTTACTCGTTTTTCATTTGTTGAAGTGTCAGTATGTGTTGGTGGTCCGGGTATGCATCGTTCCAACACATACGGCTCTTGTTTACCTTACCTTTAAGTAATGGGTTCGCAGCCCAGTACCGACTACCACCCTCGTTTTGTAAAATCACTACGACATACAAGCTCAAAGGCCTATACTAATCTCTATATATATCTGGTACATATAAATGCCAAAGAAAGTTTGGATTGAATGAATTAATATATTTCCTTTCACGTGATTTATATAATGTTTATTCATTTATTTGATTTTTTTCAACAACAAAAAAACCTAACTTGTTCCAGCTGGACTTTACTTTCGCTTTTAGAAAGAAAAGGTGCTTCCGGTGTATGTTGAGTTGTTGGCGGTTGGTAGTAACACGATCATACATTTTATCTTTGTTATCATTGAACTATTTTTATATATATATTTTAGTTACATTTCATTGTTGATAATAGTAGCATTTATCTATGTCAGAGAGTCACATATCAAACCCATTAGAAGTCTGTTGATTTATCGAAGTAGGTAAATGTTCAGAACAGTCACAGATGGTCACCTCAAACAATAGCTCGGTTTAAATAACATTTATTGCCGTTCAAAAACAAAAGCAGTCAGGGGATTGGCTAACAGCCATGATTAGGCTATCCCAACATTTAACAAACATGATTATAGTAAGTTAAATTATACTAACGTGTTCCAAATTTACTAACAAAGAGGAGAAATAGAAGATAAAGGTGGAGGATGGACAAATATATTTTTACCATTATACATTAATGTTATTATTTAGAATTAGATGTCAGTAGCTCAGCTGTCCTCGTTTTATGTTGTTCCTGACAACAACTACTGTTTCTATTATTTTCCCCATAGATAGGACAGTACATTCCACAGACTTTGTTGTACCAGTCATTGTGTAGGAAGCAATTCAGCTCTCCCCAAAACAAACTCAACCTTGCGATTGGTCAATAACACGGAATGGCTGCCTACCTCATGGTAGACAAAAATTCACACTCTAATACAACAGTAATAACATAACATTGATAATTTATGTGTTCGGCAACAGTCCTTGGCTTTTGAAAAACAAAGGCGAGTGAAAAATAGCACACCTCAAAACGCTTAGGCGAGTGAAAAATAGCACCCATCAAAATGCTAAGGCGAGTGAAAATCAAGTATTATTAATTCTCATTTTCTAATAATAAATTAAATAGGCAAAGACAATTTGATCGGATTGGTACGTCTTTGAAGATATCTATTAAATCCAAGTACCAACCATATTAAAATTCTGCATAGACGCTACCGTTCTCGTAAAAAAAACACATTTATTTTACGTGCGCTGTTTGTTAAGTGTAACATGCGTTATTTTTCACACTCGTCAGACTGAAATTACGTGCGCTGTATGAGCGCTATCGCACCCGCGCACCTTAAAAGGCAAGGTCTGCGGCAATAACAACTATTTCACATATTGACCACTAATACAGGAAGAAACCCATCAGTACCTACATATTTAACCGAAACATTATTGTAGTGTGTGTATTAGTAGTTACTGTGTGAAGTAATTGTTTTAAATGTAGAATTACAAAATGTTTGACTTTCTGTAGCAGATGATTAATAAATCATTGTGTTCTAAACAAAACATGCCTTGACCTTAACAGGGATGTCATTAATTGCCGGCACCTGGCAATTTTTCGCCAGCTATCGAGTCAATTGTCACCGGGTATCGAATTTCTGATAAACAATGCTTGTTGACTTTTTGTTGATTAATGGCACCCTATAATTTTATTTTCACCTGCTATTTTTATTTTTAATGTCATACTGCTTAAAAAAAATTCAGTGCCTGACAGTGGTAACGGGTAGTCCACCAGACTTCCATGATATGATCATTGATACCTGGTAGACCGTAGTAGAAATTGATAACCCCATAATTGTAATACAATACAAATTAAAAGGAGAACATCTTTTAATTTTAATAAAGATGTTTTAGATGGGTTTTATTTTTAGGTGTTTAAGTGTCTTTGTTGATTGCAGATACATGCAAAAAAATATAAAAATCTAGTAGTCCGGCAGATCACTGTCTTTAGACATATGGTAACGTGAGTGAGAAATTGGTAACCAAAACACTCCAGGCTACCACTAAGGTCAAGCCCTGTGATAAAACAAGCTTTAACTGTCCGTCTGTCAGTGTGGGTTACATTGAAATACTATATTAATTGGTAATAATATTAATTTACCTTTGGTTGTTTCTTTTATCTTTTTGAAGCATTTAGTTCTGTTCACCATAAAGACTGCGCATTGTGTAGCTCAACAGTCATGAAGAATGGTTCACGAAATAGAAGATTTCTATGGAGTGTATCTCCTTTACAATCTCAACCCAAAGTATAAAGGTCGCACATATATTGGTTACACTGTCGACCCAAACCGGCGGATAAAGCAGCACAATACAGGGGCTCAGGCTGGGGGAGCATGGCGGACAGACGGCAAAGGGCCATGGTATGTATTCCATGTTAAAACAAGAATATGTTTATAGTTAGAAGAGCAAGTTAACTTTGTTTTGTTTAACCTGTCTTTAAAATGCCATTTTAAAACACAAATATTTTTAGTATGCACTTTTTTTTATTATTGTGTTTGTTTGGACACCACTAGAGCACACTGATTAATTAATCATCGGCTATTGGATGTCGAACAATAGGTAATTCTGACTCGTAGTCATCAGAGGAAATGCACTAGAATTTTCCTAATGCAGCAAGGGATATTTTATATGCACTTTCCCACATGCAGAAAAGCACATACCACAGCCTTTGTCCAGTTGTTATGAACTGGTTGGAACGAAAAAAAATATTTAGAAGAGCACACCATATCACACTGATCAGTGTTCTAAGCACCATCCATTCATCCATCCATTCATCCATTCATCCAGTCTTACATTTATTCATGTATTTATTCATTTATTAATGGCTACTTTTGAGTTGATTTTTCCATTCTCCAATCATTAATATATAATAAAATATAATACTAGATCTGCCTCTGCTTTGATTGTGGAATGACATATTGAACAGGTAGCAATGGTTATCTACCTCCTGAATGACAAGACTCAATTAACCAATGATAATGGTGCATCACCATCTAGCTCTATTTGTCCTCTTAGTCACAGTAGTGGTACTTGACCCTTTGATTAAAGGGAGATTCCAGAGTTTGCTGCATTGTAAGATGTTTCCGACTAATAAAATATTTCTACCATTAACTTTACATATTAAATTTATTTTCTTCTTTAGAACATCAGTATCTGTATCAGGGGTGGGGAAAAATAAAATTGTCAATCGGTCCCACTTGATGTCGTCACTACTGGAGGGGAGGGGGGGGAATGAAAGGAATAAAAAAAAACCCAAACATTTCATTTAAAAGACGATATTGCCAAATAGTTTTATCTTGAATTGTGAACGCGAAACGATAAACATGAAAACATGAATGATGAAGCTTTTTTTTCTTCATATCAGTGGGGAAAACCCCCCACAAATTGTATATATTTTACATAATGGAATAAATAATATTTAAAAAAAATAAAAGTTATGAATTTTAATTCCCATATATGTATAAAAAGTACAAGTATTCAGTACAGTGTCCTGAAAAATAATATAAGATCAGACCATTGAAGCAACTGACAGTCCAAGCTAGGGCATGACTATAGACAAAGGGAGTAATAACGTCATCACTGATTGGATTAAATTTGACCTCTACAAATAACAGTACATGTAGCTGTTCTGCTTTACTCCCACAGATTCTGTATATTCAATCTGTTTCTGGTCGTTTTAATATTTGTAAGAAGCCCAAACTGGATTTTGTCTTCAAATAATTTCGAACATACGAAAAAATCTTTCTTTGGATATAAAATGAAATTTAACCTAGTACAAATCCTTTTAATATACAAATTACGCAATGGTAACTGTCGTAAATGTTTTGTCAGTTGTTTTTTCGTATACAACACGGCTTGTTTCCTTTCATGTCCATAGTTTTGGGGGGTTTTTTTGTGGAAAAAAGTGTGCATTTGGAAATAACGGAGATAGGTTCTGGAAAATAAAGAGGGGTGCTCAAGAATAAAGGAGGGCGGGGAACATGAAAGGAGGGCGGCTAAATGGAAAAGCGGGGTGGCGTGCCCCGCTTAAATGGAGCAGCGAGAACACTGCAATCACTAATATTTTATGCAGAAAAATATATATTGATATATAATTACAGTAGTCAAAAAGCCTCTGTTAGTTGATAACATCTTAAAAGTTGCAGCAAACTCAGGAATGTCCCTTTAATGTATGAGATCTTGCTGAGTCTTGTCAATCGTAAACCCATTTCACAAGAGTTTTTAACTTGTGTCTATCTGTAAAATGTTTATTGAAATGAATTTGTTTCTTTACTAATGTTTTCAGGGAAATGGTACTTATTATCCACGGTTTCCCAAATGACATCTCAGCTTTGCGGGTAATTATAAAGTCTAGTTTATACTGATTGTGTTAAAAAGTATAAAAGCTTTCAGAATTTTTATAAAATCCACTAGTCGTGGAATCGGTGATTTAAAATAATTTACTAGCCATGATTAAAATTTCACTAGCCCTACTTTACTTCAAGTTAATACAATTTTACTAAATAATAATAAATAGTAATAATCAGATATGTCACCTAAAGAGTGAGATAGAGTTTAAAAACTTTTAACACTGTAGGGTAGGGGCAGGGTATTCATGTTCACAAATTACACTTAACTGCAACATTTGACCAAAACAAATTCACTAGCCAGCAGGCATTGCAGTAGTAGTTATTTACTAGTCCAACATTGAATATCACTAGCCACAGGTGTGTGGCTACCATAATCTAGAAGCCCTGAAAGTATATGATCATGAACATACATAAAATCTTGTACTGAAACTTTTTTTTAAAATTATTATTCTTTTTACATGGCAGAAGAAAAATAACCTTCAGTCTCCTTTATGTGCTTGCTAAATGGTTATTTGTAATGCCAGGTTGTCTATGATAAACATTTATCCTTGTTTTGTTACTTCACTAAAGTCTTAGCCATGTGATACATTATATTAGAAACATCAAAATTGTTTGTTTTAAAATTAAAGACAGATGTTAACCATGTTGAATGCATGTGTCTTTTCTTCAACAGTTTGAGTGGGCTTGGCAGCATCCTGATAAGTCACGTCGTTTGAGACACTTGTCTAAGAAGTCAAAGAAGGAGAGTCAGTTTGAATTCCGGTTTCGTATCGTATCACAGATGCTGAGAGCTGGACCTTGGAATAGACTTCCTCTGAATATACGATGGCTCAAACAGGTTATTCACATTTCATCAATTACAAATAATTTAAATTACTGTAAAACGTCCTGGAAGAAATTGTATGCATGTGTTTGTGTGAATGTTCACAATATATTTTTTAAGTGGACCTAATGTGGTTAAGACAATTATATTACCGGTAGATCCACTTTGAAAATATATTGTGAACTTTCTTATAGGTTTTTCGCATACGACTTTCCCATAAAAGTATGAGGAATAACTCTCATGTATTATGCATTCGTCAGTTTTCACTTCACAAAGTAACCGGCAAAAATACTAATGGACTTCAGATACCAATGAATACATCTGAGATGCTCCAAATATGGTATTTTGTAACTTACATATTATTAACCTATAGCATAGGATAATTTAATCGTTTGAGGAGCATTTGAGCCTATCATAAGATTGCTTTGTGTACCAGCCATAAAACACATTGTACGTCACTACAAACAAAGTCTAGTTGCAATTCGTTCATGGAACGGGACTTTATGATCCATTAATCTATAAACCTAGTTGTAAAAACATATACAGTAGTCCTAGTTTATAAAATATATGTAATGCAGATAAACATACAACAAAAAATAAAACAGACTAAACTGTTTCTGTTTTTAGGAATTCAAGCTAGATTTCTCGCCTGAAGCTAGCCCACCAATTCACATGCCATTAGTCTATGGTCCTGTGAAGAGCAAACGGATTGGAAAGAAAGGCAAGGGAAGAGAAGAAAAAGCTCCAAATGAATCAGAAAGTGATGAGATGGATCTGTGCCGTATTACTTTGAAGCATTCCCTGTGTGATATTTGCTGCAGCAGATTCAAGGTGTGTGCTGCTCATGCATTGAAAATGATGCAAATGAAATCAGATCTTACGTAACAGCCACTTCAACTTCAGGTTTAACCAAAGTTAATGCTATAAAATGGCAAGATGACCATTCATTCAACCAGTTTTCAAGATACACATTTTTGAAGAGAAAAAAAAAATTAGTTTTCAGGATACAATTTTTTATTTCTTAAACCAAATAAATATTGATAAAAATGTTCTGGCCTGGTTAAAACTTCATAATCAACCAATTTCTCATTGACAGTTCAGCAGTGATCATAGTTCAGTTTCAGTCTGAAAAACAAAAACAATTTTTTTTTTATTTCCATATTTGTTTTCGAAGGACTAAGGTCAGTGACTTTAATTTTTTAAATCTTTTTTAATAAGATATATACATGTAATCAAACCGTTTTTAAGCAGCCATATTAAATTATTATGTTTTAATTAACAATTACTGTCGCCAGCTTTCATTTATGTCAACTTATTTTCATGCTTATATTCAATTACATTTCAAGCAAGCTGTCCTGGGTACACACCTCAGCTATAGGGCTATCTGTCCAGGACAGAGGGTTAGTTGTTAGTGCTTAGTGAGAAAGAAGTAAAGAGGGTATAATGGTTTGACACCTACCCACTTGCTCTGGGTCGGAGCCAATACTGGGGTCCGAACCCAGTACCTACACAGCTGATAGCCAGCTGTCTTCATGGGCCATCTATTGATACACCTCAAGGTGGCTTCTTAACTCAAATTAGTTGACTGCATGTGTACTCAACATAATTTATTCTGCATCTGCAAAATCTCTCCTTTCAGCCAGAAGACAGCAAAGTGTCCTGCTTCCATCCTAACTGTTCCATGGTGAGCCACATGCTGTGTCTGTCGCGGAGATTCATCACTGAGAAGGATGAGGTCATACCAATAGACGGACCATGTCCGAAGTGCAAGCAGATCCTCCTGTGGGGCGACGTCATCAGACATAAGAATGGTTGCTACCAGAACCTTAATGAATCCACTGGACAGGTGTGTTCTGGTATTGTAAACAGTATATCAGCTTTGAATATTTCAGAGAAAGAGCAGGTGTGGATGTAAGATTCTATAAAGTGGGGGTCACAAAATTCTAAAAAGGGCAAGTTTGACTTTTGTGGTAGGTAAATGAGACAAGCTTCCAAAGCGCAATTTAGTGTTGTATATTGTGGATGATGAAGTTGAGGTTTTTTTCAAAGGTCAATAAAAAGGGTACTTCAAATGGATTGGTTGGGTGGGTATGGGATATCTGTGATCCTCTTCTGGATCCACTAATGCAGAGTTATCATTTATGTCACAGAGTCAAATACAGATCTCCGAGAATTGAAATTTGTGTAAACCATTTATGGGTAATTCCACACATAATATTATTATGAGTATCCTTTTGTGTAAATTATTACAACCATATGCATGATGTCCTAAGCTTAATGTCCAAATTAAAAATGTGTTTCACAATAGCAATTGTAATAACCATTCAAATATACGGTAATACTGATTTAGTGTTGATCGAGTTGCGCCCCTTGAATTTGGTTTTTTGTGTGTATAGTTGTGACGTCATAAAATGGTGAAAAGCGTTTCCTGTCTGCGAATATTTTTGGTGTTTTTTCCGTGGAAGCTGGGATGAACTATAATTTTCCACGGGACAATTTGCGGGACAATTCAGTAGTAATATGTTTGTGAACTTTGCGAGAACGGTCACAGTGGAAAATTTACTTACTTACTGGCTTTCTGTGTGGCGATAAATACGTTTTTGAAAGTGCACGTTTGAACTTTTATTGCGCCATCTTGGACGATTAGTTACCGTAGTTTACCACAAATACGCCCCGATATTCAATATGGAAAACGTTATTATTTCTCGTATCTGTGGATATTATGTGAACATGTGGTAAGTGTTCTTGATTACTGTTAGTATATTGACTTCAGAACTATGAGTAAATCAAAATCAGTAATTTCCAGTGTATCTGGCCGGTCAGGCCGAAGTCATTCGTCACATTCGTCTCGGATTTCATCTAAGGCGGAAGCAGCAGCTGATGTTGCAGCATTAAAGGTGAAGTTAAAGTATGTTGACATTGAATCTACTAAAAGAGCTGAGTTAGATAAGCTGTCTACCGTGAAGCAGTTGGACATGGCACAGGCTAGGTTAAATGCAATAGAGGAAGTAGAGCGGGAAGATACTATTCTGTATGGTAAAGATGATGGTGTTGATTCACACCCTACTCCGCATCATGATGTTAATCAATATGTGCAAGACTATATTCAGTCAATACCATTGGAAAATGTACATGCTCAAGTTCTAAGTTCTGTTCCCTTAAATGATCCAGGTCAAGTTGCAATGTCTTCTGTTCCTGTAGATGATCCAGGGTCACATTCCTCTAAAAAAACTTAACACATCTGCCAAGGAATTTGTTCCAAAAGGGGAAAACACGGTCTTGTCGGAAATGGAAAAGTTAACTAATTCACTGGCTCAGCAAATCACCTTAGGTAAGCTTCCACCTCCTGAACCAGGTCTATTCTATGGAGATCCTCTGACCTATCCTAGTTGGAAAGCGGCCTTTGAAACACTAATCGAAAGAAAGGGAATTTCACCATCTGAGCGCATTTATTATCTGAAACGTTATTTAGGTGATTCTGCAAAAGAGTCTGTAGAAGGTTACATTCTTTTGTGTACAGATGAATCATATGATAAAGCCAAAGCCTTACTGGACAAACGATTTGGTAATTCTTTTGTTATTGCCAATGCCTTTCGCAATAAATTGGAATCGTGGCCAAAAATAACAACTTGTGATGGTGCTGCCCTCAGAAGGTTTTCTTATTTTTTGCAACAGTGTTTTACTGCTATGGAAACAATAAACAGTTTGAATGTGTTAAATGATGATCATGAAAATCAAAAGATTTTACAGAAGTTGCCCGACTGGCTTATCTACAGATGGGGAAGAATCGTGGCTACATGGCGGGACAAGTACCAAGCATTTCCGCCATTTTGCGAGTTTGTATCTTTCATTGCAAAGGAAGCAGACATTGCGTGCGACCCAGTTACTGCCATTATTTCTGTAAAATCTAACAGTAACAAAACGGATTTCAGTCAATCGAATAAGTTTCGAAATCGTGCAAGTGGAACTACATTCTCAACTGGGGTGATGGTCTCAAGAGAGAGATTATGTGTCCTGTGCAAGGGAGATCACGACATTGACAGTTGTAAATCTTTTCTCGCGAAATCTTTGAAAGATCGCAAGGAATACGCAAAGGAGCGA
>JAECMU010019388.1:0-12897 GCA_016106625.1 Dracogyra subfuscus
ATATATATATCCGCAACATTTTGTGTATACTCTCTTCATACATGTCATATTTATTGCCACTTAACGTGCAATCAAATTAAATAATGGACACGATACTTAAAAACATTCTGTCGATCACGAAAGTTGTGGAAGTTACAGGTAAAAATTCGGACAGAATCATTTCATTGGTCGATGACGTAACACAATTTTTACAAAACAATGACGAATATAGCATTCAACACGCGTATTGGTTTATAAACATGTTTGATACATGCACAGGCACTTGACATAGATACATTAATAAAATACAAAATTTGTTGTATATCGGTAAATTTGATATCTTTCCGCATTATTTTGCTTATGACAAATGTATTGCCATTATACTGTTTTTGCAAGTTCCGGACGTTAATAAAACAAAAAAGCAATAATTGGACATTAAAAGCAGTTTGGGAATAGTTTGTTTTGTTTAACGACACCACTAGAGCACATCCATATATTAATCATCGGGTACTGGATGTCAGACATTTGGTAATTTTGACATAGTATTATAGAGGAAACCCGCTATATTATTCGATTAGTGGCCAGTGCTTCACAACTGGTGTAACAAAGGCCGTGGTATGTACTATCCTGTCTGTGGGATGGTGCATATAAAAGATTCCTTGCTGCTAATCGAAAAAAAGAGTAGCCCATGAAGTGGCGATAGCGTGTTTCCTTTCTCAATATCTGTGTGGTCCTTAACAATATGTCTGACGGCATATAACCGTAAATAAAATGTGTTGAGTGCGTCGTTAAATAAAACATTTCATTCCTTCCTTTACCACTGGACTAAGATGTTTGGCAGATCTATATTTGTCTTATATTTCTGTGGTTGTATTAGTTACTGTCAACAATTGACTGAATATATAAAACTGTATTAATATGTATCTGGTCATATAAGTATTATACTATTATTAGATGATTTGGGAAAATAGATATGTGACCGTTAAAACTGCCTTCGCGAATGACTAACAATTCGTTCTTCTCAAACGAACATGCGTTCTTGTTTTTTTGGGACAGTTTGAGGAATGTTTCCTACAATACGATTTATTTTTCGAATACATGCCTCAAACAGGTGGCTGCTTAGGTCAGGTCAGCTGAGAGATTTTAATGTGCACATTCAGAGCAATTTGTTGTAGCGCACGCCTGTCCTAGACGCAGGCGTCGGCCTCAGCCGGTTCCTCCGTCCAGGACAAGAAAGGGTGGGAAGGATGGATCGCATGCACTGGCAGGATCGGTAACAGGCGGAGGTGGGGAGGAGGATCGGTGGGTTGGGGGTGGGGGGGGGGGGGAGGGGAGGTGCTGGTGCTATTTGAGTCCGTGAAGGAAATTAGGCGCATTTTTGAACGGTCCGCCTAAATACTATGGTTTTGGAATCGACAGTCGAGAGTAGCACGTTAAAGGGACCTAGATGGTGTTGACATGTCTCACTAGGTTGCCCAATGGGACCTTAAAAGGGCCTGAACTGTTCAGCTCGTGGTGGCTGCTTAATAGATATGTTAATTTATTCAGGATTAAAGGGACTTCCCCGAGTTTGCTATTGACTAACAGAGACTTTTTAACGACTGTAATTACATATCAAATATAATTTTCTGCATAAAATATTAGTGACTGTATATTAAATGTATTCTGATCGTTCTAATATTTGTACTAGGTTTCATTTTATTTCCAAAACATTTTTTTGTTTGTACGTACGGAATTATTTGAAGACAAAATCCAGTTTCGGCTACTTACAAATATTAAGACAACCAGAAACCCATTGAATATACAGACACTGGTATTCTAAACAAGAAAATATGTTTCATATGTAAGTTTAATCGTAGAACTATTGTATTAGTCGGAAACATCTTACAATGCAGCAAACTCAGGGATGTCCCTTTAACGTTATTATAATATGGTACACATTGGTATGGTTTTTCTAACTGGAAAATTCAAAATGTGTCAAACTGTCAAAACATCCCCAGTTTTTAACTAAACATTTTTTACGATTAACCACAATTCTTACATTTTTATCTAGGGTGGATCGCAAGGGAAAAAAATAGATGTGTTGGATAATGCAGATGTTGATTTGGTCATGTACATTAATGACTACGACACAATGGAAGAGTTCCGAAACAACCTGGATGATGTCCTACAGACTCTGGAACAACATATAAAGAAGGATTTTAACTGGGCAGAAAACGTGAACGATATCGACAGAACACGCCACGCTGTACAGTTCGAGGTAAAACTGAAAGGATATGATCATCCAATCAGCGTGGATCTGTTACCAGCAATAGATCTTCCAGAAAAAGGTAGTGGAGTTGAATGTTATATTCATGTATGTGTGTGTGTGTGTGTGTGCATGTATGTGATTCTTGTTAAGAGTGAGCGATAATGTGTATGTGTGCCTTCTCCAGATCCTCTATAGCAACATGATTTTCGGAAAATATTTTATATTTTATTTATTATTATACAGAGAACACATTAAAACAAGAATAGAGGAAACTTTAAAACAACATATATATTATCACTTTTTTATTTGATTTTAATTGTGTATAAAATACAGGGAAAAGGAAGGAAGGAAATGTTTTATTTAACGACGCAATCAACACATTTTATTTACGGTTATATGGCGTCGAACATATGGTTAAGGACCACACAGATATTGAGGGAGGTAGAAAATCCGTTGTCGTCACTTCATGGGCTATTCTTTTTGATTTGCAGCAAGGGATCTTTTATATGCACCATCCCACAGACAGGGTAGTACATACCACGGCCTTTGATATACCAGTTGTGGTGCACTAGCTGGAACAAGAAACAGCGCAATGGGCCCACCGACGGCGATCGAACCCAAACCGACCGCGCATCGAGAGAGCGCTTTATCACTGGGCAATGTCCCGCCTCCCAAAATACAGGGAGTTGAATACATAGTCTCTCTCTATGTCTGTATGTCTGTCTAACCGTCCGTCCGTCCCTCCCTCTTTCTCTCTCATTATCAGCTAATTTCATTAATACCTTGATATATGTGTTAAAATCACTCCAAGGAATGCCATAGTCGCATGAATTTGTAAATTCTTCGATCCAGTGTTTCTGAGTAATTGTACGGGTGACATAATAAAGGATACATTCGACAACCAAAATAATAAATTGAATGATGCTGTATCTTTAATGCATATACTATGTTATAGCACCAATGTATATTGATGTAAACGTTCTTTCTGCTTAGGATAAAGATCTTGGCATGAGCAAAGGACAATTGCGTCGTTCTGTATAACAGGAATATTTGGAATGTTTTCTGTTTAGTTTGAGGTATTTTAAAAATGTATTCAAACAGGAATAATTATATTTCAAACAGCATAATTAAAGCACATTACGTTATAATCAAACGTTATTAAAGTAAATGCCTAGAGAATAATAACTGAGTTACAAGTACTTATAAAATGTATGTCCCTTATCAATCAAAAATGATTTCACAAGAGACTTGATTCATTAATGGTATCTGAATTACAATTTCAGCGCACAGTGCCAAAGAAATGTTTAATGACATGAAATCACTGACTCCTGACAAACAGAAATTCTTTTCTGTATGCACATCAGAAAAGCAAACAAAATTTGCAAGACAAGCGCCAAAACAATTAAAGGAACTGACGCGACTTGTAAAGTACTGGAAAAAGGTTTGCACAAATTCTATATTACAGCTAACATGCATTTTATACATTTGTAGTTATGTTTTTAATCGCAAACAGTTGGTCAAAACGTCTTTCAAAACTTAAAAAACGTAAACTATATTCAAGGGTTCAAACATTTTCAAGTGCCAATGAGATATTCACTTTCCCCATGTATTTTTCCACTTGCCCATACTTCCAATTGTGTTACTCCTATTTAATTTGTTTAAATACAGTGCTTAATTAATAGTGTAATAATCTTGGAAGTAACTGGTTTAATTGCATAAATAAATAATTTTGCTAATAGGTGACAACATTTACCCAGGAAGTACTAAATGTATATGTCTGTCCAGTAGTATTAACTGTCTTCTCTATTTGTTGATTTAAACTTAGTTTTTTAAATGGTGTTCATTTGTTGATTTAAACTTTATTTGTTTGGTCGTGTCCACTTGTTCAACTAAATAATATTGTGTCGATGTATGCCTTAGTCACCACTTGTATGGCCATGGATGTGGTGAGATCCCTTTCCACTTGTGAGCCATTTTGTTTAGGGCTAGCATTTATTAAAAAATATTTAGGGATTTTGGTCCATGTTTCATTATTGTGTGTATATTATTTTAAAAGTTTGCCCCAAAACACTTCTCTTGGGGTGTTTTTACTCTGTTCTGAGAAAAGTCTCTCGTAGACAGTTTTGTGAAACAAAAAGCCGGTGAGGGGTGTACATCGATTGCAGCCTTGTATTTTTAAGTTATTGAGCATAATTTATTTGTTGAAAACTATTAAAAATGCAAAATAAAACAGAATATATTCATGTATGCTTAGAGGGCATCGCACCATCACAATTCTGGCGTAGGAATAATAAAATCTAACTTGTAACGATTATGACGTAGGGCTAATGAAATATAACTTCACCTTACCTGTTCATTTTGCCCTAACGTAGATTTACATTTGCAAAGTACCGAAAAAATAAACCACCAACAAATATTAAGATTAAGTATGTTCTGCTACAAGGTTTATTATATCTAAACTAAAATATCTTGCAACTTTTATAAAAATATAGTTCATAATATTTATGCTCTGTTCAAATGAACTCGTAAATTATAAACTTGCTTTACGCACCCGTTCATTTGCAACGAACAGATTCCGGAACCACGTTAACATCTAATTTAATTTAATAATGACAATTTTAAACTGTATTAAACATTATTATTGCATAATGATTATGTATAATGATTGATTATGTATACTTTATTTTTATATAAGCGGTAAAGCGTATTAGATGCTATTTCTAAGTTTGAAGACCATTGAACCAATTACTTGTATGAATTCAGACGAACGTTCAGTGGCGGAAACTACCGATCTTAGTCAATAGTAAAAGGGGAAAAACTCTGAAGTTGTTTTCCGTTTTGGTGTGTCAGCACAATGGCAAGAGTCCCAATCATTTCAGTATTTAGGGTTTGGATTTAGAGCTATGTAAATGCTCGGATGGTCGGAACTCTTTCCAAAACTTTTACCGAGATTTGTAAGATATGTTTTAAAATTTTTAGGTATTACATTATTCACTTGTCATCGGGCATATGCAATTAACATAATTACTTGCCCGGCATGAAAATTCCACTTGGCACGGGCGTCGGGCGATGGGATTTTTGAACCCCTGATTATATAATAATAGTAGTAGTATGTATGTTTTGAATCGTGGTTTGAATGTTAACCTTTTGAGTACAACAATGCTGTTTTGCACGTAATAGATATTGGTTTTTATATCATTACAACCGTATGTATTAGGTAAATGATTATGTATTGAATTTAGTGTACAAGATGTGAAAAGAGGATTATTGTACTTTCAACACAGTCAACACAATCAGAGTTTTGTTTTGACTTACTTAGCTGATGTCGTGTACTTTGGTATCAATTATCATAGTATATATAATATATGAGTATCGGTAACTTTTTCACAGTACAAATATGTTCCTAATAGAGTTACTGAACTTCTTGTTTATTTTCAGACTGAAAATGTTCCCGGTAAGTCATATTTCTTTGAGCTGTTAGTTCGACATTTGTGGGAAACCGAATGGGGTGAACCTGAAGTCTTCTCCATGGAGGAAAAGTTCAAAAATGTCATTAGGAGCCTGACGACCACACGCAGTATGAGAATAATATGGCCGAAGCTGTATGATGCTGAAAAGTACACGACCGTGCCGTAAGTATAGACTAAAGTATAACTGCAGTATTCAAACTTTTCAAGGTTGCAATCAAGCGATTCCCAGGTCAGAGTTCAAATCTTTACGAAGTAAACCTTTAATGTAACTGCAACTGTGGTTGGTGGATGTACGTGACAGTGATTATTTGTGCAAATACTATGACATATACCCTATTAGTTCAACAGGTTTTATTACATGGATAATTATTACATCAGTGACATTTTGTACTTGTTGATACCTGGTGTGTTAATACAAAGTGCAACTGGCATTTTAGGCGAATCCAAGGGTTTCTACTTTAAACTTCCTGTAACGTTTTAAAACAAAATGTGACAAAAGTTTCTTTGAATAATTACCAATGGAAGATACCACACTGTATGAATGTATACTGGCCCAGTGGTTTGCAATATTGCTTGTGTTACTTTTCTTAAAGCGACAGACCCTAGTTTTTAAACACTGCGGCGTATTGTTCACTATTGAAGTCATTTTAGATACTTGTGATCAGACTACTCACATTTTATTGTTTAGATTACTAGTATTCATTTCTGGTCATCCTGGTGCTTGAAATACCACGAAATGCTTTAAAAAAAATTATAATTTAAAAATCGCACGTACTTCTAAGATGGAATGAATATGGAGATGAGCTCTAGTTTATTTTAGATGATATTTCCTCTATTTCAACGCCACAGACTCTTGTTTCACTCTGTTGTAATTTTATCGAGATGTGTGACAGGTTAGTAGATTAACCAAACTTAGTGTCCATTTTCACGTGCTGAAACTAGGATTCTGCGACTTTTCAGAACTCATTAGAAGAAGTTTGTTGGCGTGACGGTCTATTTTTAGATTAAAAATCATTTATGACGCGCATCCGTCTAAATATAGACTAGTTATCTGACCGAGCCGGATTAAATCATTACAGAGAAGGGGCGTAGTAATCATACAATTTTTAAAATAATTTTACAATAGTTCTTTTTTTTTTCCTTTTTTGCCTATATATAAATGTGCGTGGAAAATTGCTAAAAAATCGAAAATTGTCTAAAGGAAAAAATGATTTCGTGAAATAATTTTATTTAAATTCACAATTTAAAAAAAAATGGTTTTTGTTATTTCCAAAACTGTTTTTCTTTTCTGCCTACGTCGATCCAAACTAAAACAATAAAGGAAAAGAAAACCCTACTCATACAGCTAGCTGTCTGTGGTATAGGACCACGAAATGCACACAACACACAACTCATCACAGCAGCAGCAATGGTACAGCCCACGCATCTCAGATGTTTACCGGACAAAAGACACACAAAACACCTTCGTGTCGTTTATAAGACAAAACTTACAAATATTACACATGTAGCATAATTACAATCAGTCCCAAAGTCATAAGAACCCATAAAATCGAGAAATTGATTCTTTTGTTTACAAACTTTCACTAAGTTCGAACAGCAGACATATGGAGAGCGCAAGCGCTGAGAGTAAGAAAGTTCGTAAACTTCATTTGTTTTTCAGTAACAAAATGACGGATTATAATCTGCACCAATCAAAAACATATTTACACTAATAGCTCGGTAAGTATCTCAAGCATTAATTGGCTAGCGAACTGGGATGAAACCGCCTCCTCCTGTCAAAATGCTCGAGTCCGATTTTAGCAGGGAATCCTTAAGCTTTTCCATTAGGAATAGAATTTAGACGATTTAAAAACATGAAAAATTACGGTGGAAAATCAATCAGAAAAATATAACAAAACTTTTCGGGTAGAAAAATTGTCAAAGTTCCATATTCTGAGCGAACTGGCTCGCGATCGCCTTTTTATTAAAATTAAAATGGTGTTGACAGTGAAAAAGCCAATGTCAAAACGTTACTTAACCATTGAATTTTAATTAGGTCAGCGCTCAGCGAGCAAACATCTTCTAATGGTTACTATGGTCCTCGGTAGGAATTTATTTGGTCTAATGGAACCTCAAGCCATATAAACATGAGGTTATAATTCAATGGTGAAAGGTTACGAAATATACCGATAAATGTTCACTTCTCCTATTTGTATCAAACTTCTCCCCCTTTCTTCAGAGATGGGAGAAGTCAGGGGATTTAACTTGAAGCAGTCGGAAGGCATCACTAAACTTAGGTAGTCAAAAAGCAATACAAATGTAATTAGCTGGTAACACGAACCTCTCGTAAGTTATTTTAATTATTTCACCATACATGTAATATAGAAAAGTACAGTATATAAAATAGAACTATACATATTATATTATTTGTAAATCAATTCTATTTCAATATTATATGTCTGAAAACAATTCTGTATATTTTGCAATATAATCTACTTATATATTATTCTGAAACATAAATACACATAACACTTTATATCACTAGTTTTGTCCAGTGATTTCACTTTTCTTCGAAGTTGATTTCTCTGTGCTATTCATTGTGAAAATATACTTGTCTGTATGCTAATACATCTTCAGGCTATTTTGGAATCTAGTTGAAGTATTAAAGTAATAATATTATCTTTGTATAAAGAATGATTAAGGTTATTTAACATAATTGTTTGTGCATTTATTTGGAGGCTGGTTTTAATTTATAAGAATACCCAATTAATAACATAATTCTAAAATGAATGAACATGTTTACATGACCAAGAAGGTGTATTAAATCTGCACGAAACATGGGACAAAATTGACATTTAGTTTAATATTTTATAACATATATTAACAAGTGCTTATTGAATAATAAACTACGGTACAGTGTTTTAAACATATTTTTATAAACTTAACCACCTACTTGTTAAACGTTATACATGCTAGTTAAAGGTATGGTACAGAAACCATATTTAAAAATGGAGACGAATTTGATAATTAAAAAGTGTTTTAATCTATATTATTACTAGGTTACAACACACATTATTCTTCATTTTATAGGGAACGTCCTGTAATGCTGGATCCTCTGAACCCTTTCCAAAACGTGGCGCCTTCTGGAACGGATGTTGGTGCCATAATACAAAAAGCAAAGAGCCTTCACAGACGAATGTAACCTAAGCCAAGACAGTGACTCGCCAGCTATCTTGAATCTTTTTATACCACCCTTAAAACTATTATGTCTGTTTTTTAAATTTAATAGATTTGTTTGAGAAAGGAGAGGGATTGGAAAGTAATTTTGTTTGTAGACCGTCCTACACACTGCTACAGTGGCAACCAGTCAACATTGCTCAAATGTACCAGAACATCTTTCGGCAGGGTGTCAAATGTATTGTTTGCTCTGCACTTCTTTTGCCAGCCATGAGCATTTATGTAATTCGCTATAACCACCAACAACTAACCCATTGTCATGGACATACAGCCCAGATAGCTGAGGTGTGTGTCCAGGACAGCGTGACTCGAACCTTAATTGGATCTAAGTTGAAATGAAAATTAATAAAATACATTGTACTTCACTAAATTTATGTAGCAAATTTGGCCAACTTCAAACTTATCCTCCCCCTTCTACTCGGTACTCAGTCGCTGGAGAAGTCAGAGGCTGTGTCCAGAGTGGACGTGTGTGGACCTTGAACATGTTAATGATTTATATTTGGACGGACGAGTTTGGTCTGGCAATGCTGAAGAGTGTCTACTTTGTATGTTGTACACTTGTCGGGCGATGTATTTCGTAGACATGTATTTTGAGTATTATATTTATTACAATATATAATATGATGTATTTAGCAGGCATAGTAGACTAAATATAACTAAACCAGGAGGTGGAGGGTTGTGCAGAAATATATAAACACAATATTGTTAACAGCAATCAGCATAATAGCGGCCCAGGGGATGTTACCCTTAAAGTGTATACAATTATAGATGCTATAAGTTTCAACTGTGGCCATATTAAATAACACATCATTTTAAAACTGGTGTCTTATAAAAGTAAGCTTTTTTTAATAACCCCATTACGTTATATAACTTAGATAACCCGCGTGAACTGGGGTGGGCATCTCTTCTTGAAAACCACAGTATTTACTTGTTTGACTTACGACCTTTAAAACAGCTGTATATGTCACCCAAAACATGGTAATTTCTTCTGCAGTTGCTATAAAATCATGTTTACGGCTGTTTAAAGTTTAAATATGGTTCTTATGCGCCTGTTGAAGAATTATGAAAATGGCGGGATCATGGCCTAGGCCCTCTTAGTGCAACGTGTCTCCGATGACCATATATAGGTTAATGCATAATTATAATATTGTTTACTTTAAGTATTTATTCCTTTTGCATATTACGTTAGTATACAGTTTTAATCATTAAAGGGAATACGTTGGTTTTGTAGCTAAATGGTTGTCAACCAAACTTAGTATCCTTGGTCCAGTTGGTCAAACATTAGTTAGCTTGACCAGTGGTTAACAAAGCTTTTGAAAATAAAATACTTTATTTAAACAAATCATAATTGAATAGATATGTTAAATATTGATTTAGAACAACTGAAAGTAACCACATACAACCAAATCCTAACTGTAATATGTAATTGTTTTTATTCAAAGTCAGTAAGAAAAGTATTACACTGGCCAAACTGGACTCTGTTGTATAATGTAATATAAATATTAAACTGTTTATGTAGCGTATAATGATGCATAATATAATAAATGTATTCAGTTCAATTTATAAATTAAAGAAAAGAAGTAAAAACTTAATTTCATTTTATTATAACACTGTATAACACAATAAGAACTTCACATTCCTAGAAAGTATTGTATTACTAGATCGTTTAATATCTACAAACTTGGTGTCAATAGGAAATACAAATGTTTTAAAACATTATTATAGTATTTAATATGTTCAAAAGGCGTAAAAGCCTTCTTAACTAAATACATATTTATTTCTTTGTTTCATTTTAAAATTATAATTAATTAGTATTATAACGTATTTGTAATCTTTTTATTAATCAGTTAATTAAAAAGTTTTTAAAATGATTTAAATATTATAATAGGATTTTAGATGTATAACATTTCCTTTTTATAATTTAAAATTGATATATTTTTCCATTATTATAAGTAGTGGAGTACTAGCAGCGTTAATATGACACACACACACACACACACACACACACACACACACACACACACACACACACACACACACACACACACATTGTTATTTTGTTTTCTCTATAGTTTTGTATTGTAACACTATTTTTAGTTTCATGTAATAAAATGTTTTAGGTGTCTAATAAGTCTATTTAGTCTTGGCGGAAATACAATTTATATTTGTTTTGTATATGTATATTGTTATTTTACACTTTAATAAATAAATAAATCATCATATATCTGCTATTGTACTTGGAAATAATGTTGCCTTAACCAGGGCACAGTTGTTCAAAGAATGGTTAATCTGACAATGGGCTTCCATAAATATTTATACTGGATATTTTTTGGAAATGTGAAATGTAATAATAAGAGTAATAATAAATTAAAAAGAAAATATAAATTAATAAATTACTAAATAATAATAATAATAATAATAATAATAATAATAATAATAACAATTTTAAAAGTAATTATAATATTAATTTTAAAATATTATACATGTTAGCTATTTTGCCCAAACATCTAGCTAAATGTTTGAACAACTGGTCCCAAAATTCTATATTCTATATGGGTTTATGGTCTTTGTTACAATAAATATTAAAATATGCACACTAAATAATCTTAATTAGGTGCACATTTTATTAATAATTAGATACATGTGTTTTTTGTATTAACCAGGTACTGATTTTAATCACTAATTAAAAGTTTATTATGTATTGTTAGAATAATTGTTTTGCAATAATACCATGTTCATGGCATAGGATGAGAGGAAGTTCCATTACTTGAAATAAGTAATTAAAACTAGATAATGTATCTAATTTGAGTGGTCATAATGAAAAACTATTAAATTTGTCACATCCACGAAAAGGGCTTGAATTTGGGAAAATCATCTTGACAAGTATTCGAATTGCACATTTCCAGTGCTACATTTTAAAATTTACCTTTTTCAAGTTTATTTTCGCGCAATTCCAAAATGTGTAAGCTGGTCTTATTGAGGTTTTACCAGTCAACGTATCACAAGCATCGAAAATTGCTGGATATGCTGTTACTTAGACTGACGAAAAGATATGAGACCAATTTGAATACGGTGAATACAAAACCGTAATTTTACCGAAACAAGTGATTAAAAATGCTAAAATTGTGCCTTCCAAATTGTTTACGAACGTAGACACTTCTCATTGTCATTGGCGTTATTAGTTTTGGACCAGGTGTTAATGTAACACATTTTTACTTAAAGGTTTGTTACATTATAGTAATATAATACTTCACTCATGGCTTGTTGTGTGTTTTTTGTGTGTTTTTTATTTTTTATTTAAAAAATACAATTGGTGTGTGGTCGTTCATTAAAAATTTAGATTTAAATTGTTTTTATCTTTCTTAGTATTTCTTGTATCTTTGAGACCTAATAAAAATGCTGATTAACTAATGTTCTGGAGTGTTGTTATTATGTCAGCTGTTATCAGGGACGTGTCCTGGGTTTTATGATACTGGGACCAGACCATGTGCTGATTAGAATATTAGTTCGAAATAATAGTGCGAGACAACAGGGGATAGAAATTCTTGTTACGATTCATTTTTTTTTTCAAACGGGGCTTGTTAGTATTGGGCCAGCCCCTATCCCTTGCTTGGTTATTTCCTATAAGCTATAAATATCTTGTTATAAAAATAACCTTTCATTCCCAAGCAGAAATAAACTATTTCTTCGTTTTCTAATACTTTGGTTGTCATACACTGGCGGCAGGGCCACCCACCATTTCCAAACCAGGGCCACCAACGGTTGCATTATTTTGTTCCAGTTGTTAATTATCCACAGAAACAGAGATTATGTCAGGATTGGGGTTTTAACAGTTTTCGTAATGAACGATTGTTTAATGATATCTCAGCACAAAGCATACATCGGCTATTGGATGTCAAATAAGTAAGTATATACATAAATGAATGACCAAATTTCGTGTGTGTGTGTGTGTGTGTGTGTGTGTGTGTGTGTGTGTGTGTG
>JAECMU010019389.1:0-11625 GCA_016106625.1 Dracogyra subfuscus
TTTTGCCTCAGGTGGTATCAAATTTTGTTCATATATATATATACACACGATCTCTTTTACAAAAAAGAAAGAAAAAGACAATTCTTGTAGAATTTATACACATTGTCCCATGACCTGGTAGCAAGTCTATGCATAGATCTTCGCTCCAGCAACTCGCAGCCTGACTTGATCTCCTTCGTGCTGCGATGTGGAACACCAACACCACCACCGCAGCAATCCAGTCAGCTTGACGCAGGCAGTAGTGACAATAGTACATGCTCCATAGTAGGGCTTGGGACAGGGCTGAAGCCGAAGCATTTGGACACTATTTCTGCACCGGGCATGTCACTGTGCTACTCCGTGAGGCAGGGCCAAGTATATTTGGTAGATTTACCCCACTCTGGATTATGTGCAATGCAGGCTAGCTCGCCACCCATTAGTGATTGTGGACGTTTGGATGATTTACAACAGGTTTGTACATTTTTCAAGTGTTTACCTGTACATGTAGGTAGTGTAGATATATTTTTACCTGACGCTGCTGTCACCCATCATACCTGTTACCTACCTGTAAGCCGTCTCGCTTGACCATGGTCAGTATTTAGTGTGGATTATAGATTCATTAATTGTTTTTCTCTGTGTTTGTTTTCAACATTTTTGTGAGTTTGTTTACTTCATATTTGTTAGATTGTTTGTTCTGCTTGGGTTGGGATACATACAAGTTGACAGGTGTCAGTTTTGTATGTTTAGTCGTTAGTTCATTTACACCAACTTCCATTTTATAGAGCTTTTTTATCATCAACAGTGTGACTTTTATTAACTTGTGACCAGTTACATTTTACTTATTACAACTGATTTTAAAACTTTTTGGATTTGAAAAATTAGTTTTATATTATCCAGCTACTTTGACTTTTTTAATATAATTTTTTTGTTCATTTATTTGTATTTGTTAGGTTTTATCAAAAGTGTTAATACTGATATCAGAAAATCAATATTTTATTTTAGTTTTTGAACCATTGAATATTGTATTTTCAGATATAAATAGGTATGATTCCTATTAGCGACTTATCCATTCAATCAGTACTCCATTCAGATTTTTTCAAAAGGGAATTTTACAGATGATCATAAATGTGTGTGTATTGCTGGTACATTTTGTTCTTGTTAATTATTTTAAGTTTACATATGTTAACTACGAGTAGTTTGTAAATCTTAAGACATTTATGCCTCACTGATTCACATAAAAAAGATAATTTTAAAGACGAAACCATCGTGTGTGAAATTAGATTATGTTCTGTGTACACTTGAATTCACACATTGCTTATTCATAGAAATCTCAAATGCAAATTTAGTTTTTCAGTGAAGGATATTTTATAATTTATATGCACTGAACTTGAAAATGCACGTGCATGTACATACACCTGATTTAACCACTATCAGGTGTGTGTTTTTTTTGTTTAATGTATCGGTGGAATACAGTTTTTTTTTTAAACCCATTGATTATGAAATAAATAGAAACTAAAAAGCAACAATTCAGTAACAACTTAGTTATCATTATAATTTATAGACTGTGGAAAATATATAATAAAAAGTTTAATTTTAATAAAATAAAAAATAATAAACAGTTAAATTTGATGTTAAAAATATTTATATTACTATTAAAAATGTCATGGATGATATTTGTTAGACATTTCAATTCATTTATAAAAAAAATATTTTTGTTTCTGTTCATTATCAGCCATATGTTTTAGGTAAAGTTATGAATTCCAATAATTTTCATTCTAAATTCATTTTGACTCTAACTGAAGTTTTATCTAGGGAATTTTCACTCAACCACTGAAAAAAGTGACGGTTTGTTTTATTTAATAACACTACTAGAGCAGATTGATAAATTAGTCATTTGATGTGAAACATTCATGGTAATTTCGTCTTAAGAGGAAACCTGTTACATTTTCCTATTTACAAGAAGGAATCTTTTATATGCACTTTCCCACAGGCATAACATCACATACCAAGTACAGGCTTTGATATACCAGTTGTGGGGAACTGGTTAGGATGAAATAAAGGTAATGGATTAGCCAAAGGGCTTTGATCCTGTGAGCCAAGCACTGTACGAACTAAAATCTAACCTACTTAACCATTAAAAGGCTTCAAAGCCAAAATAGGGTTGTTTTTTTTCTTGTTTTTTGTGGGGTTTTAAAATTTTATAGTATATAAAAAAATATAAATAGTTTAAAGTCTGGTATTTTATTCAGGTCCTCAAGGTCCCAGATTGTCCCTTAATCCTCTCCCCGTAATATAATTCTTTCTTAAGCCATCAATGACACACTGAAACCGTATCACACACCCATTCTAGTATTACACACCCATGACATGTGCAGATATACTAACTGTTAACCATTGATTATTTTATATAGGACATGTTCTTTTTATTTGCAAACGTGAATACACTGTAGACATTATAGTCCTGATTATTTGGGTTTCTACATAATGTTTCAGTAGGATAGTTACAGAGGTTACAAGATATGACCTCTATCTCTCTCACTCTGTGAAGAGACACATTGAATACTTAAGTGAAACATTACCTGTTAAGGTAGGCCAGTGAAGCCTGGACTCGTTAGTAATCCTGTAAAGAATGCTGACTTCGAGACACACCTGTAATTTAGCATCTATCTGTAACATCCTTAGGTGATAGCGACATTGGCACAACCTGGCTTCTACTTTAACAAAAAAAATAGTTGAACATGTAGCATGTACTTTAAAAAAATTGGTCTTAAAAGATCAATTTAAAAAAAATGTACTTGTATGCTCATCATTTTTGGTGAACTAAAAAGTACTACAATTTTAAATGAATGCAGTATATGTAAGATACATACTGAAGTTTTGTTGAGAAATATTATATATTTACCGGTATAACATCCATCTAGAAATCTATATTTCGTATTGACACCCAATAGCCGATGTATTTTTTGTGCTGGGGTGTCGTTAAACATTCATTCTTTCATTCTATATTTTGCACTATGTATTTTATACACATGCAAGTTTAGAATAATTAATGTGATGAAAATTTCAAAAACAAATTATTTACTCTTATTTTTATTATAAAAATTAAGATTGTATCCCATGTAAATATCGCTACAATTGAAACCTTTTTATTTTACAATTTAAGAATCAATTATTAAAAACATAAATAATTTTAACAAATATATTTACTATTAAATTTTTTTAATTTCATAATATAAAGAAATTTTTCAACATATTTATTAGCTACTATTTAATTTTTTTAACTCAGTATTTGTGCTTGTAAATTTGTCTTCATATAAGACTTGATAAATTACATATTAAGACAGATTAGCTAAATGTTATTATGTAGAACATGATAAGATTTTTTTTTAACAAATATATTTACTATTGAATTGGTTTTATAATGACATATATTAAGACAGATTATAGCTAAATGTTTAAAGAATGGTTACCATGGACACACGTACACAGAAATCTATAGAAAAGCAGAAGACTGTTATAGTGAGTGATAAACATGACTTCAAGACCAGGTGAGAATTATTGACTGGTAGTTTGTATCAGGACAGCCTGACTAGTGAATAAAGTGATTGCCTCGTTTTTTGTTGCGCAGATCCTAAAACGAGCACTTAGTCGAAAATCATATTAAATGATGGACTACGATTTTGTATGGGCTCTTTCACGCTCAAATTCACACGAAGCAAGTTGGCTATCTTTCGATATCACAACCGGCTGTAAAATTGAAGATGTGCCCTTTTGAATAGGAGCCGAATGTGGCTTCGTAATTCATGTTATTTACCGTCGAGTGAAATGTGGGACAGTATATTCAGGTATAGCCTTCTGTGCCGGGATCACGCACAAAAGGATGGTTTTTCTCTACAGCCCAAGCTATTTAGGGACAACACTGGGAGAGATGTGACAATCTGCCCGCTCTTGAGTGGACACATATTGTTAAGTTCCCTTTCAAAGCAAGTAAAATAGAAAACTCTCCAGGAATGCGGTATTATTAACCTCCAGTGAACTCCTTCAAACCTTGTTTTTTCTTCCCCCCCCCCTTGTGTTCTGTTATCAGAGCGCTGTAGTGTTATCTCGCTGTAAATCACAGTCTTCAGTGTAGAAGTAAAGTTTAATTTCATCAGTATATATTATAGACTTCACAAGTTTGTTCAAAATCAAAGCTCTGGTTTATGGGGTATTGTAAGAAATCAGCACCATGCTTTATCACTCTTTGTACTTGGTCAATACCGTGGTTAATTTATGTACATAGCCATCAGGCTCCAATGTCATAGCAGGCTTGAACACGAATACTATAGTAATTGAAAAAAAAAAAAGAATCAACCAACAACTAAAAACAGAAGAAATATATATATTTTTTGGCTGAAATTTACAACTCTACAGCATACTTTTTTTTATCTACTGTAATGTTGAGTGACAGTGAATTTTGTGTGCCATTTTCACCTGTGCAGCTTTTACGGGTGTGATGTTTAAGGCAATTATATCAGCAGGTGTGCTAAATGAACAGCGCTGGGTAACCGCCAGGTATGGTGCTCTTAATTCGGTCAGGCATCGCACTATGTGTAAGCGTCCTACCACTCAAATCTGGCCTGCCCTGAAGCGTTCATGTAATGAGGCCCTATTGGGGATGGGACAAGGACATCCAACATGTGTCAAGAAAAGGTGTTTTGGTGATCTAAATAAAACAGATAATTATAATGAAGTATTGGCTAACAATAATAAATGTTTAAAATTTACTGTTCATGTAATTTTTTGTATGTAATAAAAAAATTTGTGAAGAAAGTATAAAATGATATTTGTAGAACGCTATCCAATAATTTATTCATTTATCCATCTATCCATCTAAATCTCACCCATGTATGCATATATATATATATATATATATATATATCCATCAATCCGTCCATCTGTCTGTCAGTCCATCCATTCATTCATCCATCCACACACAATTCATCAATACATCCACCTATCCACCCACCCACCCACCCACCCATCCATCCATCCATCCATCCATCCATCCATCCATCCATCCATCCATCCATCCATCCATCCATCAACCCATTTGTCCTTCTGTCTGTCAATCCATCTGTTCATCCATCCATCTGTCCATATGTCCATCCATCCGTATGTCCGTCCATCCTTCCATTCATCCACCAAACTTTCTCTCCCATTAATCACCTTTCACTTTTCCAAGTCATTCCAATTTCATTTATTTAAAACTGTTTTGTTACTTATTATTTTGTTGTTACAATTTTGTGAAATATCTACAAATTTACTACCTGTCTTGCAAACTACATTTTGTAGCTAACAAAGAACCGAAATTTCTTGTATTTTAGTTAGTATTTTTGTTTTGTTTTTTCTTTTTTTAAATTACTAAAACCCTTGCAGATGTTTTAAACATTTATTTCCAGTCTGAATAATTTATTTTTATTAAACTTGACAATGAACCAATTTTTTGTTAGACTTAATTCAATCTGTGAATCTATTCTATGAAATTAGAAATCAATGTGGTTCCTCTCACTTTCAAGTTTTATATCATTACATTAAAGAGAGCACTTACATTTTAACTAGTCTCCTCTCCTACAGGGTGTGACTAAATTAAAGAGCAGCCTTGGAATAAAGGAGCTATAATCTGTGATATAATTGATATTAAGTGTTAAATATCTCCGTCCAGTCTGTTCGCTGTCTTTGCAACAATGGGCAATTTCATGGTTAAACAGCTGGCTGTGGAATAACTTGCGTAACCAACAGTTAGCCAGTATTTTGGAACAGGTAACCCTGCAAGTGAAACCTACAATTTAAACCAGCTCCTTTCAGGGCTGCTTTGTGGTGGGGATGTTTTAATGGAGGATCACACATTCCTCTCTCCACTCCATTGCCATAATTAGTGAGGCCCTCAATGGGATTTTTGCCATCTCCTGTTTATTTTTTTATTTTTTTTTATGGAATTCATGATGACATTTGAGGGAAATTAAATATTTAATGTTTTTGGGTGAAAAAGTTTTTGTTTCAATTTATTTTTTGAAGAAATATATGTCTAATCACCCCCACCCCCGCCCTACAATTTGCTTGCCACTCTCTGGATTCCCCCTGCTATAATTCCTATACATGCATCTGTATTGTGGCACATTGGTGGCTGTTGGGTATTTGAGATACATTTTTAGACATATTTCTGGATTTAAAAAAAACATTGATGTATTAATCATCGGCTATTAGATGTCAAACATTTGGTAATATTGACATATAGTCTTAGTGAGGAAGCTCGCTATATTTTTTTCCATTAGTAGCAAAGCAATCTTTTATATGCACCATCCCACAAACAGAATAGAACATACCTCGGTCTTTGATATATCAGTTGTGGTGCACTGGCTGGAATGAAAAATAGCTCTATGGGGCCACCGACAGGGATCGATCCCAAACCAACCACGCATAAAGTGAGTGCTTTATCATTGGGCTATGCATCGCCACCTATTTCTGGATTCTGTCTTTTTCTCTAGTATACATTCAATATTGATGTTATAGGACCGTGTCACTTGCTGTTAGTCTTTTTCATTATCCTCCGTATACATAGAAGATTAGTCTCAGGGTTTTGTATCTGTGAATATAGTCACCATTACTAGTGAAATACAAGTCATACGATCAAAACTAGGTGGTGCTTGATTAATTTCCAGCTATAAATTATCTTGACCAAGTGTTTGAAAACCATGTCATATTAGTCACAAAATAGTCATAGTTGAAAATATTTGTTGAGGCGTTAAACATATTCTAGCTCAGTAGGATAATGTGTCTATAACTTTATTTACCTGTAATTGAATACCTATCGTATTTTAGCAGTGTCATCATAAAATAGGGTTACTAGTGGGCTATAAAAAATGACTTCAAGGCTTGACCCATTTTCTGGTAAAGAATGCTGCTTTGTAAAACCATTCATGGACACATTTTTATGTTCTTAGCATAAAGCCCAGTAAAATGTAATTAAAACAAGTAAGTGTTGAATTTACAAAGCCTGTTTTTGACTTATACGTATATAACTACACATACTTACAATGCTTAAACACAAGTGTTTAGGAAAAACAGGCTCCATAAATTTGTCTCTTTCTTGTCATTAATGCACATTTTTAAACACGACTATCCCTGGTCATTTCAAATGATTAGAAAATTAACATTTAACAATTCTGGGGGTTGAGGGACTATAAATACAAATTGTTTGTAGCATACTTGATCATTTTGTGGTAAGCTAACCATTTAAACTGTTAAAGGTATGAACTAATTATCAGCTGTTACTGTTGTAAATGTATGCACCAGTTTCACATAACTGAGTAAACTGAAAGGAAATCAGCATGTCGCCAGATTTGTTGATATACATTACAAATGTATAATTTTGTATGCATATGCTGTAAATAACATCAGTAGGTTTTCTATTTTAGCTCATCATGAGCTGTTACATGTCTGCCTTTAATGGTAATAAATGGTTAAAAACCCCAGGCCATTTTGGTTAAAAAAAGATGGCCATTTTTCATTTACATTAAAGTATAATGTATTTCAAAAAAAATATTTTTAAAATAAAATAATTTAACATTAGAAACTCTCTTTGTCTCCCTGTGTGTGTATGTTTGTGTGTGTGTGTGTGTGTGTGTCTCTCTCGCTCTCTCGGGGGGGGGGGGGGGCAGATGTGGCCCAGGGTTATAGCACTCACTTGATCTGAGCACAATCTGGAATCGATCAGTTGGGCTATTTCCTGCTCCTGTTAGTGCACCACGACTGGGTATATCAATGGCAGTGGTATGTGTTATCCTGTCTGTCGGATGGTGCATATGATAAATCTCTTGCTATTAATAAACAAATGCAGTATATGTCAAAAATTACTAAATGTTTGACATCCAGTGTTTAAAAATCAATGTGCTCCAATGGTGTCATTACACAAAACAAAAACTTAAAAAAACTCTCATATATCCATAGTTTAAAATGTGCTAATATGTTGTTAAACAAACATTCCTATCCAATCCACAACAGTTGGCATGAAAGAATAGTATGCAGAATGGTATGGTTAAATAAGTGCATTCATTCATTCATTCATTCATTCATTCATTCATTCATTCATTCATTCATTCATTCATTCATTCATTCATTCATTCATTCATTCATACATTCACTCATTCACTCACTCACTCACTCACTCATTTTTTAATGTCATAAGATGAGTTCTTTCTCTCAGTATATCATGTAGCCATGATACAAAATGAAACCACAATAGTCTGCATGAAAGAACAATGTGTAGAGTGGTATGGTTAAACAAGCGTTCATTTGATTAGCTAAGCGGCTGTGAAGTAACGTCTTAAGATGGGTTTAACTGAGTGATGATTGAGTTCAGACCACACTACACTGCTGGTCATCCATGGCCTGATTAGTGTTTGATCACATTAAACTGGCTGCATGGTTGGCCTGCTGAGAAGATTAGAAGGGTTGCACTAAAGAACTTTCAGCTGTAGATTGGGAACCTATCCACTTGTGCTAGCGTAAATTATACTGGAGACACTAGTCCTTTTATGTCTATTGATTCTCCCATGTCAGTTAAGTCATAACACTTTGATTGAGCTGAGGGAATTTTTTTTTATTTTTTTGGACATTCTGCTTTATGGTGGAATAGTTTTGGGAACTTAATGTGTCAGCCGACTAAAAGCAATAGGGTTGTTTGACATATTGGTTAATGTTTTGATGATTGTAAGTTGGTATTGGGTAGTGTTTTTGAGAGCAGCGTGTTGACGAAAATGAAGGCAGTAGGCTTGTTTGACATCGTTTAGTATTTTGGAGACATATGGTTGGTAATATGAAGTTTGTTTCGTTTAATGACACCACTAGAGCATATTGATTTATTAATCATCAGTTATTGCATGTTAAACATATGGCCATTTTGACATAGTTATAGAAAGGAAACCCGGAAAATGTTTTTTCCATTAGTTGCAAAGGATCTTTTATATGCACCATCCCAGAGATATGATAGCACATACCACAGCCTTTGATATACCAGTGTTGGTGTACTGGCTGGAATGAGAAATAGCCCAATACGACCACTGATGGGGATCAATCCCAAATCAACCGTGCATCAAGTGAGCGCTTTACCACTGGGCCACATCCTGCCCATAGTAATATGAAGGCTGTATGTTGGTTTCTGTTTTGTAATAAAATAATATACAGACAGACATACATACATACCAACAGATACAAAGACAAATACAAAGACAGATACATAGACAGATACACAGAGATATACACAGACAGACATGCAGACAGACATATAACAGAAAGACAAACACAGATACAACAGACTGACACACAGATAGATGGATGGACAGATGGTCGGACAGACGGATGGGCAGACACCTATAGTTCCCTCAGACTGGACCAGTAGATCTCTAGGACTAAAAATGTTGCTGGTCCTTTTAAATTAACTTGACCAACTTATTTGCTCGTCTTTGTGAGATATTTTGATACCCACTGTTGGGTTTGTTTGCGGTGCTGGTGAGACCACGGGTATTTGACAATCAGATTAGGCTGTGCATGTTTATTGAATGTGAGGAGCCGTGTATTTTTTAAAATGTTACCTTTGAAGGTTTGGAAAAATATTATTGAACCTGGGAATATTTGGGTTAAATTAGCTGGGTTTTTTGTGTATATTTTCTCGTTTGAACACCTCACACAGGTGGTTCCTCCCAGCCATTATCATGGCGTCCTTCAGTATTGTACATCACATTATTACTGCAGGTTGCTGGATTCACAGGCGATGTGTATGCCAGAACGTACCTCCAATGTTTGCAAAACAAATCCAGAACCTCACATTGTTAATTTCAGTGTCAAATTAGGTTGTACCTGCATGTCCCAGTGCAGTTCAGATCTGTGGGTAGTACCAGTCTGTACCAAGGATGAAGTGAGGTGTATAATTTGAAAATGAACGATGTGCATCACAAAGATCGTGTTTATTATAATGGATATTTTGTTTTGAAGGCAATAATAATGGAATAATTTGGATTTAAAATAGTATGAGCTGAATTTACAAAGCCTGTTTATGTCTTACACACGTGTAACTACATATATTTACAATCTTTAAATACAGTGAAATCTCTCAAAACCAGACCCTCTGTAAACTGGAATTTCCTCAAAACAAGACGTTTTACCCAGTTCCTTTTTAAAAACCAGTACAGACTTAACATCTCTAAACTGGATCCCTCTTTAAACAGGACATTTATCTTGGTCCCAAGGTGTCCAGTTTGGAGGGGTTTGACTGTACCTGCATTTATGAAAAACAGGCTTCGTAAATTTGTCCCTATGTTTCACATACTATTTCTTATACCATTTGATTATTAAATAATATACCTCATATTCCATATACTAGTAGCTATATGATTATTATCTATATTTTATAGTACACCTCATGGTGTTGACTATGTAATTATTACTGATGTTATAACACTGATTAGCAATAAAAGCACGTTTTTCTTCTGTAACCTCTTGCTATCATGTAAAAAATGTAATTATGACAATCACTTAAAAGCTTCAGTTTGTGACTGCTTTATTATAAAAAGCCTTGAGACACATTATGTTTTATTAGATAAAAGCTTCATTATGACACATACATCTATGATCTACTATAATTTATGCTCTTAACTATACATTTCACAATTTTCATCACCTGAGATGATGTTTTAAGACAAGAAAATCTTTTGTTGTTGGGCGAGAAAGATTATGTTGGGATTTTTTTTTAAACTCTGGTTTCAAGAGGGAAGAGTGTCTGGTTGGTTGGCTCAGAGGACACAAACAAATATTAACATGGCTGCCTTAAGTGGAAGAAGTCGGGAGAGTAAACAGTTGAATTGTTCTCAGAATGTGTTAGATATTCCACTGGATGTTGACAAATTAAAAGTCTTGTTTGTAAATACATTATTTAAATTGTACAAGATTAAAACAAAAAGAAGAAGTTAATATGAAAAGTATATTTGATTTGGAGCAAATATATTGAAAAAAAAGAACAAGCATGTCAAGTACTGGTATTAAAGAAAAATTGTAATAAAAATTGGAATAAGATTTGAAATGGAAGTTAAAAATAAAATAAATAGTCATAATGTGATTAATATTATACTACAGTTAAACCCTTCAAAGTGAACCTCTAGTAAACCAGAATTGTCTCAAAACTGGACATATTTCATGGTCCATTTTTTAATAGTACAGCACACAACCTCTGTAAACTGGATACCCATGATTAAAAACTGGACATTTTACTTGGTCCAATATACAGGGGATTCTCTACAAATGTTCTGTTATCCTGTACCCTGGGGTGTAACTGGAATTCTCTCAAACCTTCAACATGTTTCATAGTCCCTTGTTAAATATCAGTACAGAACTGTTACCTGGTCCCATGTGTGTCCAGAGTAGAGGGGCTTCACTGCAAATGTTCTGTTATCTTATACCCTGGGGTATAACTGGAATGTCCTCAAAACTTCAACATATTTCATAGTCCCTTATCGGTACAGAACTGTTACTTGGTCCCATGGGTGTCCAGTTTACAGGGGATTTCACTGTATATGTTCTGTTATCTGGTACCCAGGTGTGTGTGTGTGTGTG
>JAECMU010019389.1:11655-24419 GCA_016106625.1 Dracogyra subfuscus
GAATTCCCATAAAACTTTTAACATATTTCATGGTCCCTTGATAAATACTGAGGTATCGGTACAAAACTGTTCCTTGGTCCCATAGGTCTCCAGTTTACAGGGGCTTGCTTCATTGCAAATGTTCTGTTATCTTATACCCCGGGGTGTGACATGTGATAAATTATAAGACGTGTCTCCATACCGTGTTCCGACTGGCCCAGCAGGTAGAATAAGATCTTTAAAGATTTAGGAAAACATGTTGGGCTAAATCAAACACTCCCTGTCCCTGTTCTATAATGTCCTCCACTCCTGCTAGATACCTGTTCGGTGTAATCTCTCATAATGCTGGTTTCGTAGATAAATCAGTGTCCAGAATGACACTACAAATGGCCAACTTTTAAGCCGTTTGTGCCAGTTATTGTAAACGGGGATCAAAAAACTAAAGTTTTTATGTGTTTGATAGCTGTTTGATTTTTGCAATATAGGATTTTGTTGGTCTTTACATACATGTATATTGATTAAAATGGTTGAAATTAATGTCACCAAATGACCTGACTGATTTTATGTCAAGCAGAGATAAGATAAGATCAAGTTTATTGGATATAAACATTCCACACTGGGCAGAGAGTGCACAAAATATCATTAAAACAAGTGTCAAACAATAAGAGTTATTTTGCATGTGACCGTCATTGCATTATAAACAACATTAAATCATGAGGTACATATGTATTACAAAGGAAATTTAGCCTATAAATAACACTAAGCTGGCTATGGTCCAGAATTTTCATAATAAAAATACACTTTTTCATTTGAGTTTCATATTTTAAAAACAAATATTGCTGAAAATTAAATAACTTAATATTAACTGTTGATATTTTAGGTCCATAGGAACTGGGAACCTGTACTGCCCACTCTTGGATGAATATGTATGATTTTCTTAGTCCTGCTCTATATAAATGAAAATAAAATTCTGGCTTATGCCCCCCCCCCCCCCATCAATAGAGACTGCCCTGTCCACTAGAGATTGTCATCCCCCTCTACTCCAAATATTGTTGCTATGGGCCTGTAGTTTGCACGATAAGATAAGCTCATTTATTTCACAAACATTCCACATTTGAAACAGCATGTGAGATTCTAAAGTTCACTTTAAGCTTTAGAACATTTATTGGACACAGATTTAAAGGCTTCCTTCTGTGTCCAGATTTTTTAACTCCCAGATGTGGTAATGCTTAGTTTACAGAATTTTTAAGGCATAAGGTCTTCATGTTTTCGAGACCCCAGATGAGACATGTTCTAGCATCCCCAGAAAGATAAAGCTGTCACTTGACATCAAGGGTGTAGAGGTGGATTCCACTTGAACATTTCACGTTCAAGTTGTGTTAGATAACGCAGCAATCTCTGAACAACAACATGTTCAGTTTGTTCACAGCAGAACACAACACATAGCTCTGTGATAGAGCACAGAATACAACAGGAATGCACACAGGGCCATAGCTAAGATGTTTTGTGGGGTGGGTGTGTGTGGGCAGATAAATTCTTGGAACGAACAAGTATGAGAGGCACAAGGCACTAGGAGATCCGGGGAATTATCCCAAGGAAATTTAGAAATCTAGAGGCTCTGAAATACCATTTTTCAGTCATTTCAGGGAGGTTAAAACATTAATATAATCAGTAAAAAACAATTTGCCTCCCCCCCCCCCCCCAACTAGCTGCAGCCCTGCTCTTTCGTAAAGTATAGTGTATAACAGGGATATACATAGCTCTGTGATAGAGCATTGAGTATAATAGGAATGGGTGATGTCACAGAGCATCATATGGAGTGCAACAGGGATGTATGTACTTGTTACTTTGTGACAAACCATTGAATATAACAGGGATGCATGTAGTACGAATGTATGATATTATCAGTTTACGCTGATATATTATGATTCAATATAATAGATATTACGATACACTATACCCATACACTCAATAAATTTTGTATTTCATATTTCTTATATGTCGGAAATCCCGATTTCTCAGGATTCGACTGGTTTTTCTAAACTCTGTTTAAAGATGTAAGAGCCATGGGATTTTTCAATAAAGTTTACAACACAGAAGTGATCCATTTGATGTTTTAAGTAATAAAATTTTCTTTATTTTATTACAAGCCTTCCTTAAAACTGGTTGATGTTATGGTAAATACATTATGATGTGTATCGCAATTCAGGATATCTATATTGCAATATAATGTGATACAAAATTTTCATAATATGGTGAAACCTCTCAAAATCGGACCCTCTGTAAACTGGAATTCCCTCATAACTGGACATATTTCACAGCCCTTTCTGAATATCTGTATGGAAGAGAACCTCTCTAACTGGATACCTCTTAAAACTGAACTTTTTTGTTTGTTAGTTACAGAAAGTGTCTAGTTTTGAGGAGTTTGAATGTACATGTATATGTACCCACCCCTAGCACATATTACTGCTTCATTGGTTGAGGTATATATGCTTCTTTGTAAGATTTTTTTCTGTTTCTGATTGAAGCAGTATATTTTGACTACACTATTCTAACTGTGGAAAATCCAAATAAGACCCCTGTTGTTAATCAGAATAAGTGGTCTATGGTGCCTTCTTTTATCTCCCACTTGTGTGCTGTAACATCTGTCCAGGCCAGTAGGCTTGAGTAAACATCAATTTGTTTCTTCATTATATCATTAGTAAACAACTTAACATGTAATAAAGTGTTTCTTTGTTCTTTCTGTTTTGAGGAAGATGTGTGCACAAGATAGCAATTCCTGACCATTAGTTCAAAGTTTGATTTATTTAATGACACTACTGAGCACATTGATTTATTAATCATTGGCTGTTGGAAGCTAAACATTTGGTAATTTTTGACATATAGTCTTAGAAAGGAAACCTGATACACTGTTTTCCATTAGTAGCAAGGGATCTTTTATATGCACCATCACACAGGCAGGATAGTACATACCCGGTGATCGATCCCAGACTGACCGTGCATGAGGTGAGTGCTTTGCCACTAGCTCCAGACCATTAGTTTGACCATACACTGGTGTCTGTGATCTAGTGCTTAAGCTTAAGGCTGGTAGGTGGCGAGTTCACATACCGACACCCACCCGAAATTGTATTTTTATGACCACAACACTCGACTTCTCTTTTATTAACAACTAATGTTTTATCCACTGTCTCGGACAGTCAGATAACTATAGTAAAGGAAAGAAGAAATGGGTTTTTATTTATGGTGGTATTGTGTCAGGCATATTGTTAAGGACCACACAAATATGAGATAATCTTTTTCAATAACTAAGGTGTAAAACAAGCACAGTGTGTGGGTGGGTGGGAGTGGATAGTTAAAATTTGTGGCATGCTTCTATCAGAGAACTGTTCAGACTTGCCTCTTGTGGACACAACAACCGACTGCCAGATAGTTCTGCCGTACCGACCTCATTGGTGCAGTGGTTAAGGGCCCCGTTTTACACAGCGATCTTAGCGCTAACATCACCTTAAGGTAGCCATGTAATTAAGGTGAACTTAGGGCAAAGATCACTTCGTAAAATGGGACCCTGGCTGGTAGGTACAGGGTTCGCAGACCAATACCGGTTCCAGCCCAGAGGACGTTTTTAAGTTCTCAGTGGATAGGTATAAGACCACTACACCCTCTTTTCTCTCACTAACTACTAACCAACTAACAACTATGACCTACTGTCTTGGATAGACATCCCAGATAGCTGACGTGCATGCCCAGGACAGTGTGCTTGAATTTTTTGATTGGATATAAGCCCGAAAAATAAGTTAAAACTAAACTGTACAAGACAGGGAGACAGTGTATATGAGCATGGGAATTAAGTTAAAATAAGACACAAGTCCTGGTGTTGGTTGTTATTTGTCTTGTGTTCAGCCAATGATGAACGCATGGGTGAACATTCGTATGGAATACGGCATGACACGCTTCCATTAGTGAATGCTCAGCTAACAGTTGATGATTCGCTACTTAGCAGACTGGAATATAAGGTACATCACAATAAAGTATTACACGCTTGACCTGCAGTCTGCTGGGTAGCCTTAGTAAATACTACTTGTCATTTGTACCTTTGTGGGTTTTCCTGTTTTAATTAGCCACAGATCCAAAACTGCATGGCATATATATATATATATATCAGAGGTCATGCTGTATCTGCTGTCATGCCAGGCTGTGACAAAACAATATAAAAATACCAAATTGAGAAAGGCAGGGATATGTTAAAAAGAGCAGGGATGAGTTAAAAACATTGTAGAAGAAAAGAAGAAATATTTTATTAAATTATTAGAGAAGTAACATGCAACCACTACTCCATGGGCTACTGTTTTTATTAGTAATAATATCGAAGTGTTTTGTTTTATATTCACCATTAAACAAACAAGATAATACATATCATGGCCGTTGTTACAAAATGATGTGAGAACTGGCTGGAATGACAAATAGCCCAGTAGGCATAAGATAAGCACACAAGAGAAGCATTTTAACACTGAATTACATCATGCCCCTAAAATCATTGAAGAATACAACTTACTGTTATGTTTATTTGTTTAATTCTAGATGTGGTCAGTTTTAAAGTGCTCATCTGTTATCCAGTGGGTCATATGAATTATACTTATTCCCCACTATTTCTGTCGAGTTATTTTTTTTTCACCAGCCAGACTGCATGATATAATTTTATTAAATGCAATGGTATGTGCTGATCTGTATGTGACATTTTTTTCTCTTGCCACAAATCAGAACTTTTAATGTGGTGAAACATAATAATAATATAGCTGTTTTGGAATTTAAAAAAAGTGCTTTTAATTTTAAACTCTGTATTATTTATGAAATACGGATAAAAAGAATAACTACGGTATGTTATCTTTATTGTGTACCAAGCTAAAACAATGGTGTGGAAATTGTCATCCACCATATTAGCCCTTGATTAAACAATGTGCTGATGTGTCATTATAAACGTATGGTGCAAATTGTTGATGTGTTCAGAACAAGTCTAACCTTGTTGTTGTCTGTATTGCTCTAGGTGAGACAGTGGTGGACTGTTTTTGCCGCTAGCTAGCCTGTGTAGCAAAGCTGGGGGCTTATTTATTGATGGATCAGTGCTCTCAAGATAGTGACACTAAGTCTTTAGGCATTGGTCAGTTGATCACTCAATTAAGGTGTTGTGGACTCCACATTTTGCCAGACACTGACTTCCATTGATGTACCGCTGTATGCCAAAACATATTTGAAATCTTTATCTAAAAACATTTTTTTATTGAATTGATATTTTATATCACTCTTCAGGTAACACTATTTTTATATTAATTAATATTTGTTTATCTCAATCTTCAGGTAATACTTTATGTTATAAACCTCTTCTAAACTGGACACCCATTTGACTAAGGAAAGGAAAAAGATTGGTTTAAGAGGCATCCAATTTAGAGAGGTTTATGTTCTGTATTGATAATTCAAAAGAAAAAAATGTCTGGTTTTGAGGGAATTCTGGTTTACAGAGGGTCTTGTTTAGAAGATGTCACAGTATAAATGAAAAGAATCCTGGGTATTCAGCCTAAGTGAAAGACTCAAGTTATTATTTTTATCTCAGTGTTTTGGACCAGATTGTTGTGTTGGTGGATATTTGGGAATTTTATTGCTTCTAGTTTGAAGTTAATGCTTGTGGCTGTAGCTATTTTTAAACCAGTTTGTGAAAATGTTTACAATTTTGTTTATCTTGTAATATAGAACATTATGCGCCAAATTTAAAAAGTCTGTTCATGTCTTACAGGTGTGTAATGACATACATGTAACATTTACAATACTCAAACTACCTATGTTTGAAAAATAACCCACTAGGCTTCATAAATTCGGCCTTATATATATATACATATTTTCCTATTCATCATATTACATTTCAACAAAGATTTTTATTCTGTTTATTTTGTTGTATTTTTCAGAGTTTCCCCACTCGCAACATGCCTGCAGCCAGCCCAAACACCACTTCCAGTCAGTCGAGCAATCAGAGTCTATCCGGGGAATCATTAAGTAAAACAAATCTATATATCCGAGGCCTTAACCCAAACACCACAGACAAAGATCTTGTTACTTTATGTCAGCAGTAAGTATTGCTTCAGTTCATCATCCTTACCCCCGTTCATTACGCCTTCATGCAGCTTCTTTTGACTATTGAATTAGCCGTATTAATATTCTTCACAGATTTAATGCATGCCAGACGAACCTATTGGGGGAATGACCTGCAATTGGTGTAGATCATGACAAATTAGTGCGAATAAAAGATGAGCAAATATTAGTGGAGTCGATGCATCATTGCCATGAGTAATAAGACCGTGGTGTAGTGTTAATTGGAGATTAGGCTTATTTCGGGATTAGGCCATCACACAAATTATTGATGTTTATAGTGTAGTCCTTCTCTGTATTTGAGTAGGACTCATTTGGTCTATTTCTCATTCCAGCCAGTGTATCTCAACTGGTATATCAAAGGCTGTGGTATGTGCCACCCTGTCTGTATGATGGTGCATATAAAAGATCCCTTGTTGCTTAGCGAAAAGAGTAGCCTATGAAGTGGTGACAGAGGGTTTCCTCTCCCAATATCTGTGTGGTCCTTAACCATATATGTCCGACGACATATAACCATAAATAACATGTGACAGGATAGCACATACCACGACCTTTGATGTATCAGTTGTAGTGCACTGGCTGGAGCATAAAATAGCCCAATGGGCCCTCTGACAGGGATCGATCCCAAACCAACCACTCATCAAATGATCGCTTTACCACTGGGCTATGTTTGGCCACCTATCTCAATATAAGTGCATGTATTAAAATTGCACTTATTTTTTTAAATATTTTTTTTTAAACTGTTGCTTCAGAAAAATTAACGATGACAATGAGATTATATATTATTATTTATTACATATTAAAACAGAAATTTTATACATTATTTAAGTTTTTATAATTCACATCAAGTTACAACAAATAACTTTAAAAACCCCGAAGTCTGGTCATAATTATTCCAGATTCCAACGAATTAAAAAAAAAAAAAGGTATATTATATCTATAGTTTTTTTAATTTGTTTATTTTGAATTTGTTTCACTAAAATAGTAAAAACATTTAAACAAAATTAGCAGTTTAGTATTTTTCAAACTGTGTTTCATATCAGGTGTAGGTGGTATTGTAGGTGGTTTTAATTTAATCCAGAAATTACTATTATAGTATAAACACAATAATAACTGAAAATTCAACACGTTATTAAAAGCACTAATCTTAGTTATTAAGTACCGTACTGTAAAATATTTTTCTCTATTACACACATTTTTTTTTTCTTACCAGTGTATAAATTAAAGATAACTTCTTGTTTAAGAAGGGGTGGGACGTAGCCCAGTGGTAAAGCATTCGCTTGATATGCGGTCAGTCTAGGATCGATCCACATAGGTGGACCCATTGGGTTATTTCTCGTTCCAATCAGTGCTCCACAACTGGTGTAACAAAGGCTGTACTATCCTGTCTTTGGGACAGTGCATATAAAAGATCCCTTGCTGCTAATCAAAAAGAGTACCCCATGAAGTTGTGACAGCAGGTTTCCTCTCTCAATATCTGTGTGGTCCTTAACCATAAGACTGGCACCATATACCGGTAACTTTAAATAAAATGTGTTGAATAAAACATATCCTTCCTTCCTTCTTGCTTAAGAGATGAATGTTTTTATTCATTGTAAATACACACAGTTACAGGTGTGTAAAACATTTACACCTGTACCATTAATGTTTTTAACATTGTAAATACACACAGTTACAGGTGTGTAAAATATTTACACCTGTACGATAGAAACTTGGGCCGATAACATTTTAATATTATTTACATTACTTGCATATTAGGAATTAATTTTAGATTTCAACCCTTCAAACTGATGGACAGTTTTTCCTGTGAAACAAAGTGCCTTTTGTTTGGGATACTGGACAGCATGCATAATGTTTGTGGTGTTACAGCATTTTACAGAGATATTTCATTTAGACAGGCAAAGCAATAACCAGGCATAGCCTAAAGCTGGTAATCTGTGATATATGACAGAAGCCATTGTCCAAATACCTTTGTCATGACAAGTGTTACTACATAGCCTGTTCAGATGATGCACAGGTAGGATCCTGAACTGTCAAATAGCTTGGTACTGACACAATTAAGACATGCTGCTCAATGGAATTAATTGGGTTGGCCATAAAATGTACCTGTCACTATATAACAGTGAAAATATGAATCTGTTGTGAAATTTAGACATAAAGAAATAAAAAATGGGATGCAGTTTACAAACTCTTTATTTTGTAGTAAAGTGGGAAAACAGGTCAACCGTAAGAACATGTTGTTTTTTACAACCTAGCGTACCAATTAGTAGTGGGTCAGCTCATGCATATGTATTTATATTTTAGTAATGTTTATGAAATCCTGTTACTAATATATGGAAGAAGAGAGGGAATAACAAAGTAATTAATACTGATGTTTTTTTTATGAGTTGACCGTAGCACTACTGGGTCACTTCATACATATGTATTTATATTTTAGAAATGTATATGACATTCTGTTAGTAATGTATGAAAGATGACAGTGAACAAAAACAAAGTAATTAATACTGATGTTTTTTTATGAGCTGACCGTAGCAGTACTGGGTCACTTCATACATATGTATTTATATTTTAGAAATGTATATGACATTCTGTTAGTAATGTATGAAAGACGATGGTGAACAAAAACAAAGTAATTAATACTGTTTTTTTTATGAGTTGAGCGTAACACTGCTGTTTTTACATGTTCCATAACTTGATTTATTAATACTCATAATATGAAGCCATCAAGACTTTTGACACTTAATTACAGTTGAGATAGAAGAAAAATGTAAGATGATGATTAAGCGCATTCCAACTCTTGACGTTACTTTAGGTTCTAGGGACAATAAAATACTTTATAATAAAATGAAAAACAAAATAACAAAAAGGGAGAAAAAATTAAATGTTTATCAGATTTCTTTTAAATAATGTGAATGAGTTTTAACAGAAAACATATAACATAACATTTAATTTATAAATGTACCTTCCTATATTAAATATGCTTTAATTGGTTTACCCAATATAAAGATTGGCAGGGTTCAGGGGTGAATCCAGAAAAAACCCTTTGGGGAGGGACTAAGGAAAAAAAATGGTATGTGCTATCCTGTCTTTGGGATTGTGCATAACCAAAAAGAGTAGTCCATGAAGTGGCAACAGCGGGTTTCCTCTCTCTATATCTGTGTGGTCTTTAACCATATGTCTGATGCCTTATAACCGTAAATAAAATGTGTTGAGTACATCATTAAATAAAAATTTCCTTCTTCCTTCTCTACAAGTGTGCATGGTTCAGCCCTTGTAATTCAAATTGTTTTGTGACAGCTATTTTAGTACAACCAACAACAAAGTAAATATTCAGTAATGATAAAAAATGCCATTGCATATTAAATTTTCAACAGCCTTTGCGGAAGCACTGAGCTAAAATGCAATCACAGATTTCGAGGACAGGTGATTACTTACTAGAAGGACGATAATTAAGTATCATATATATTAATACAGGTGTCTTCATTTTCCTCTCTTCATTCAAGTGGGCTGTAATTTCCTGTACGTACTTCAATTAATAATTGATTTGTTTCAGATAACACAAATGTGGGCTGACACATGTCTGTCTGTGTGATAAAAAATTATAAATTCATCAGTTCTGAAATTTACATTTAATTAACTTCATGAGTATTGTGTGTTTGAATGATGTACGGTAGTAAATATGAAATTAAAACTAAATTCAGAATTTCTTTAAACTAATGAACTGATTCTGAAAATAAAAAAAAGCATCAATTAAAAAACAAACATATTTAGATGGAGGGACGTAGCCCAGTAGTAAAGATCTTGCTTGATGTGCGGTCGGTCTAGGCTTGATGGACCCATTGAGCCATTTCTCTGGTATATCAAAGGCTGTGGTATGTGCTATCCTGTCTATATGATGATGCAGATAAAAGGTACCTTGTTACAAATCGACAAGGCAGTCCTGGACGGAGAAGCCGGCTGAGGCCGGCCCCTGCATCTTGGACAGGCGTGCGCTACAACAGCTTGTTCTGAATGTGCACGTAAAACCCTATGACTTGACATGAATGGACAAATGTAGCACGTTTCCTCTAAGATCATATGTCAGAATTACCAAATGTTTGACATCCAATAGCTGATGATTAATAAATCAATGTGCTCTAGTGGTGTTGTTAAACCAAACAAACTTTAGTAGGAAATGTTTATTTTGAAATCTAGCTATATGGATTAACAGTTTCAGTGAATCAGTGGCGAAGAAAGCGTTCTGATTTGCTTTATGGATTATTGGTATAAGCTGCTACACAGCTGTCATTTGACCAATAATAATGTTTTTTAAATATTTTTATGTAGGTTAAAGCATAAATGTATTATGTTATTTTTTGCATGAATAATAATTTCATATGGGATTGTGTATTAAGTGAAATCTGCTCAGTTGATGAATTTCATTAAGAAGCCACTTGTCTTAGGATATAGTTAAAAGTTGAAGTTTTTTTTGTTTAATGACACCACTAGAGAACATTGATTTCTTTATTTATTATTACTTACTGTCTATTGGGTGTTAAACATTTGGTAATTTTGACATGAAGTCTTAGAGGAAACCTGCTACTTTGTTTGCATTAGCAGCAAGGAACTTTTATATGAACTTTTCCCAAGACAGGGCAACACAAACCATGGCCTTTGATATACCAGTCATGGGTCACTGGTTGGAATGAGAAAAAATCCCAATTAGAGAATGGATCCACTGAGGTGACTCGATCCTACGATGCAAGCACCTCAAGCTAGCACGCTACTGACTTGAGCTAGATCCAGCCCACTTGTCTTAGGAAGTCTTGTTAACTGTTTTCCTAAATAATCTAGAATTGGAACAATTGACCTATAGTATAAGCAGCCACTGGATCAAATCTTCATGGTGGATCCATTTTCTGATTGAGTTTTCCCCCATCCCAACCAGTGTCCTATGATTAATATATATATATATATTTCAAAGACTTTGGGTGGTACTGTGTTGTCTGTGGGTAAGAATCAATGTTTGACATCCAACAACCAATAATTAGTTAATCATTGTGTCCTAGTAGTGTCATTACACAAAACAAAGTTTACCTTTAAATACCACCTTTCTTTGATGGTCACAAAAATATAGTTGTAGATTATTTAATCGATCTAGCATCAATTCCTGTTGGTGGGCCTATTGGGCTATTTCTCATTCCAGTCAGTGCTTCTCAGCTGGTGTAACAAATGCTGTGATATGTACTATCCTGTCTGTGGGATGGTGCATATAAAAGATTCATTGCTGCTAATCGAAAAGAGTAGTTGATAAATTGGCGACTGTAGGTTTTCTCTCTCAATATCTGTGTGGTCTGTAACCATATGTCTGACACCATATAACTGTAAATAAAATGTGTTGACTGTGTCATTAAATAAAACATTTCCTTCCTTTTTTTAATCACTAAGTTCTATTACAAAAATTGTATTGTTATAAGAAAGCATGTGTTTGTTTGTGTTTTGTTTAACAAACGCACTCAACTCATTTTAACTATGGTTATATCGGCGTCGGACATATGGTTATGTCGAGAAAAAACCCCAGTGGTTAGCTGATGGGGATCGATCCTAGACCGACCGCGCATCAGGCGGGCACTGTACCACTGGGCTATGCTGCCCACCAAGAAAGCATGTGACTCATTCTTTTTAAAGACAATGAATTATGAACAAAAATAGTTCACAAAACTTGTATGATGGTCAATTCTGTTTTTTGAACTTTCACAGTAACTCACCATGTACATTGCCAAATTAGATAACTGCTAATTTTTATACAAAGTGGCTACACCATTAAGCATTTGGCTAATAATATTTTCCTTTAATTAACCACATTTTAATCATTTTCAAGAAAATATTCTTCATAATAGAAAATTAGCTTTTAAAAATTGGTTACAGTGTGAATTCTGTTAGTGTGTGTATTATTCAAACAAAACCATTTCCACCTTGTTACTGATGTCACAGGGAAAGTGATACTGGTACTTAAAATGTGTTGTATGGAGGCATTAACACGATAATTATCTTTCGCACAGTTTGATGTATATGTTACATCCACTTAGTGGATGAGAATATGGCATGCTGAACACATGACCATATGAGCACTGCTTAGTTTGGTCATTGAGACAGATAATTATAGAAACTGTTATCAGTTTTCTTTTACCGCTCACTCAATGCAGTAAAACAACCGGCATTTGTTAGATTATTTATTTGTAATCAGCCGGTTGGTTTTCTTTGCATGTGGTTTCAAGTTCTTCCTTACACATTATTTCAAGTTCTTCTTTACTCACGGTTTCAAGTTCTTCTTTACACCTGGTTTCAAGTTCTTCTTTACACATGGTTTCAAGTTCTTCTTTACACATGATTTCAAGTTCTTCTTTACACCTGGTTTCAAGTTCTTCTTTACTCACGGTTTCAAGTTCTTCTTTACACATGATTTCAAGTTCTTCTTTACACCTGGTTTCAAGTTCTTCTTTACACATGGTTTCAAGTTCTTCTTTACACATGGTTCCAAGTTCTTCTTTACACATGGTTCCAAGTTCTTCTTTACACATGATTTCAAGTTCTTCTTTACGCATGGCTTCAAGTTCTTCTTTACACATGGCTTCAAGTTCTTCTTTACACATGGTTTCAAGTTCTTCTTT
>JAECMU010019425.1:0-10330 GCA_016106625.1 Dracogyra subfuscus
CATAAAGTGGCGACAGCGGGTTTCCTCTCACAATCCTTAACCATATGGTCCTTAACCACATGTTTGACTCCATATAACCGTAAATAAAATGTGTTGAGTGCGTCGTTAAATAAAGCAGTTCCTTTTTTGTAAAATACTTACATATATACTGTGTCATAAATACAAATTAGTCAAAATTAAAAGGATAAATTGTCCATGAACTGCAAAAAGATGACGTTTAGCATTTAACATAGTTTGACACCCAAAAGCCGATTTATTTTTCGTGTTGGGGTGTCGTTAAACAGTCATTCATTCATTCATTCATTCATTTATTTATGGGGTTTTTGTTGGGGGAGGGGGGAGGTTGGTTTGTTGTTGTTTTGTTTGTTGTTTTTGTTGTAAAAAGACGAACCTGTAGTTCCAGAGCCTTATATGCAGTGGCTGGGAGAAACCCAGACAACCCTACTGAATATGGAATTGTATTAAACAGTATGTCGACTGGAACTTTGATATTTGACATCCATTACTATGTGGATATTTGCCATCTTCTGTAAACATTATAGGTCTCTAAGTCAAATATTATTGAAATAACAACAGATTCGCATATGTAAGTAAAAACAATGCGACGTTGGAAGGTGGAATAACATATTATTTGAAGACAGAGTGTGTACTTTATGTGATGACGCGGGCAGCATGGCCCAGTGGTAGAGTGCCCGCCTGATGCGCGGTCGGTCTAGGATCGATCCCCGTCAGCTGACCACTGGGGTTTTTTCTCGACATAACCATATGTCCGACGCCGATATCACCGTAATTAAAATGTGTTGAGTGCGTCGTTAAACAAACCAAAAAAAATTAAAAAAAATTATGTGATGACATGAATTCCATTATTTATTTGTATGTACATTTTTCTTCAGAATTCTCAAGTAAAGTTTCTACAACCTTATTATTATACAAGACCAAACACCTACAAATTCAAAGAACTAATGAGCAGTAAGAAAACAAGTGTATTAAACGAAATTTATAAATGTAATTTGCTAGGCTTTTAAACGTCCTGGTAACTGAATAACTCATATCGCAAGCAAAACTGTTTCCTAGCTATGTTATTAATGTTATTATTATTATTATTATTATTATTATTATTATTATTATTATTATTATTATTATACTACAGTAGTATAAAATGGATAAGTATCCCTCCTCATTAATGAGGAGCTGGGCGTTGCAATAATGAGGAGCTGGGCGTGGTCTATGATGGACAGGTGGGCGTGGCTATTATGTCACATGATGGACAGGTGGGCGTGACTATTTATTTTGTGCCCATGATTTAAAAAAAAAAAAAAGTTGAGTAGCTACAAATGGGGTATTGATCAAGTGCAGTTTGCGTTCAGAAGACAAAGGCAGTATTTATTACAAACTGATTCTAAATAATGAAAAATATAGGTAGGCCTACATACATTTGAATTTTTTAATGAACAATACAATCGTGTCATTCATAACAAGGTAAAATATGATTGGGGATGTCGCTGACAAAAACAGGTCAGTCATAGTCAAATAAACATTGAATAAATCATATCGCAAGCAAAACTGTTTCCTAGTTGTGTTATTAATGTGCGAACCGAGTATATACCAGCCTGTGAGCCGATGACGTAACCACTGCGCCATCGGGACAGGTTGAATATGGTATGCCTAATGTTCTTAAATAGAAAGTAAAACGGTCAATCCCATTACTAGTACTAAGTAATGTAAATAATCCGAGATGTGGAATCGGGTGAAGTAGCCGAAAATATAGAAGTTTTAAAGTGGTCAGTCAACAAGATGAACCTTTTAAAAGTTAACCAAGTTACATTTGTCCCTTGAAAATGGATCAAGTGGTCAAGATAAGGTGTGGACACGTGTCGAGCAGTAGGTGAAATTTACCTTGACCATAATTAAACATTTTGTTTAATGTATTATATATGCACGATTTTATATTTTTAAAAAAACCCAACAAAACGTTGGTCAGCTACAAATGGGGTATTGATCAAGCGTTCAGAAGAAGAAGGCAGTGTTTATTATCGTTGGAACACCGCACGGAACAAAACCCCAACAACAAAAATCTACATACCTGGTTATTGCAGATTTGGTAAGTCATTTGTAAATAATAAGTTAATAGTGAATAATATTTTATGTATGAGTAACATAATTTTACAATATAATAACACATTGTTTTGTCAGAAGATGAAATAGGGAATATGAATAATTTTAAGAGTAGAATGAGTATTTTTTGTTATATAACATGTTTTGATAGTTTGATCACCCTATATCCAAATAATATACACATATTTGTAATCGAAAGTAAAATATTTACCAAGTCAATGACCTCTGCTATATTATTATCAATTTGTGTATAAAAGGACATGACTGGTTTTACTAATAGATAAATGAAATTAAACATGTCAGATCCAACCTACATTCCTTGTACAACAAAACCAGCAATTTGTGAAGCATCGTCGATCACCGATGATGAAATTAATAGAGCCACCGGGAATGACAATACACGATGGCTCATCATTGAGGAGTTAATTAGAATTAATCCATTACAATGTCTTGAAATTAGCAGTTTAATGGACGCATCTTATAAATGTACCATATGCGCATGCTGGCAAATTACAAACATTAAAAAAGTGATGTTATACACTCGTCAACATCAAATGTATGAAGGAATACCAGAGGTGCACTTTGATAAACGGACATTTAGAAGACGTGTTTGATATTGAAAATGTAAGTACTTTTAGTGTTTGGACAATTTTGGTTTGAGTCAGTACATGTTTTATTTTGATTACTAAGAATAATGTTACTCTTTGTTATTGATTTCAGCATTACCATATTCCTGTTTGCTATCACATAAAGTTTTAATTTTACTAAATAAAAAGAAAAGTTTGGAATCGTGTCTCAAAATTCTTTCACCACCCCTGTCTACACCTGCGAGTTTTGTTGTAAAACCTATGGTACTAAATGCAACTTAGTCAGACATCAATCCATTTGTGGATCATTTGAACAATTGTTTTTGTGTGATCAATGTTTGAAAACGTTTAAACGTCAAGATAATTTAAAGAGACACACGAAAACCTATCACTTAATGGCCCAGTCCCACTGCTCCGTTTCTCTATCCGACCTTGATCCGACTAAAATATAGCGAAACGGTCAGTATCTAGCAACATTTGAAGTTCTATCCGTGGCCCTTCCGACCAAAAGGTTTGCCCCCAGCATTCGCCTAGTTCCCTTCCGTGCGCTTCGTCCAGTCGTTAAGTTGCTTCCGTTTCATGTTAGTATGTTCTGGTAGAGTGCAGACAGGTGTCGTTTAGTACTAGCAGGATTTGGACTGAATGCTGACCAAATATCATCCAAGAACGCTTACAGCAGATGGGATACTGGTGCGATGCTAGGGTGATACGTTTTGTACTGGGATCGAACCAAACGGCAGTCCGACCAAACCGTATGAAACGTGTGTGTTCCGACTGTCCCAAACCTCGTCCGCATGGCATACGATCTGATCGTATCCTATAAGTATCCCATCCAACCTGCTCCCGAACAAGCCAACGGAGACGTTCTGGCGATTATTTTAAACATTTCTTAATTTCCAAATCTCCCTCCGGATGACGTTTCGTTTCACGCGAAACGGAGCCGAATTAAAAGTAACCTACTAGTTCATTCCAAACTTGGTCCGCATCATTTCGTTTCCTGCCAGTACCTTCCGGATGTCAAACGGATAGGAAACGGAAGGAGAAACGGAGCAGTGGGAGAGCGCTTTAAACGACAGAGATAGTTTGACGTGTCAGAAATGTAGTCTGGTCCTTTCATTTTTTTGACCGCTATAGAAAACATATTTCTACTTGTAACACAGCTAATGTTCAGGCTTCTATTCTTCTTGTCAGTCACAATCTTTCGCCTGTCTACGCTGACAAAAATCTTTTTCTACCACCAAATCTCTGCTTTCACATACCAAAAGTAAACACCTGAAACGACCCTCTCAGCAAGTAGGTGGAGGGGATGAATCGAAAGTTAAACAGTCTAGGAGACCACCACAGGGATGCTCTCGTCAAGCCATTAATGGGAAGATGCGGGAATCTGAATTCGTTCCTCGTGATCAAGATGGAGCCGATCCCATGTTTTACTTATTAAAACTCCAGCCAGAGATCATTCATCATTTAGAAACAGAAATGGAATCAAAACTTTCGATTAAATGGGGGCTCTGTACTAGATTCAAATTTTCAAAAGTAGGTCCCGATGGTAACAAATCATATACCATACCCTACTTTAGGACAAAAATGACCCCGGCTACTGCAGCCGACGATTTGGAGACGGCTTACGCGCAGGCTGTAAACAAAATAATGGTGGGCATGGACAATTATGAAGGGGACTCCTCTAATTTGAATTTTGAAGAGGTCTTGACCGTTAAACTGACTATGACCGTGTTTCAGCCTTTTCGCGGAAGCTCGTACCTCCCGTTGCCTTCCACATTACAAAGGAAAAATGTCTTCTCAACATCAGGAATGTAGATGACGATAAATGTTTCGTCTACGCCATTTTGGCCCACTTGCACCCAGCAGATTCAAATTTAGTCAGAGAACAAACATGTCATTATACATCTTATATGTCTGAACTATTTTAGAACAGTTTAAATTTCCCATCCTTTAAAAGATATAGGTAAATTCGAAAAAAAGAATGATCTCAGCATTAATGTTTATGGTTACAATGAAAAACAGGATAAAGGCGACGAAGAAAATTTAATTTTTCCTCTAAAAACCAATGACAACGTTTCACACGTTAACTCCACACGACACGTCGACGTATTATATTTAAAATCACAACTAACATCGCATTATGTTTTGATCACTTCGTTGGCAGGATTAGTGCGGGGGACTGTCATTCTAAATATATCTGCCGTAAATGTCTGTGGACGTTTAGTTCAGAAGATTGCCTTTTGAAACACGTACCTTATTGTTATCACAAAGCTCAAAGAATTAAAATGTCAGAACCTAACAAGGCAACGAGGCATTTTGGCTTAGGCCACTTGTCCAAAACAGTGAGAGTACCGTTGACGGTATATGTGTATTTTGAATGCGTATTGTCGCCCACGGAGGAAGACGATACAGGTGATAACCACACCCAATACATTCATCATCACATACCTTGTGGCTATTCCTATCAAATCGTCTGCCGGGAACCTAAACTCTACTCGTACCATTTAAAAACGTTCAGTGGGGAACATGCTGCCCATCATTTCATGGAGAGCATTTTGTCCGATTTCGAGGAGATCAACGAGATCTTCAATGATCCTGTCCCCGTAAAATTAACCCAATGGGACCGACTGGCCATTGACTGTACCACCGTGTGCTACATATGTGGGGACGAACTACAGTCCGACAGACACATCGATCACGACCATTTGACGGGTGAATTACGGAGTGTGTGTCACTCCTAGTTTAATGTCAATTATCGGGAGTGTAAATTTGTCCCCGTGTTATGTCACAATGCATCTCGGTACGACAACCATCTGATTTTGCAAGCGGCTGAATTATTTGCCGGGAGCCAGCTTAAATGTATTCCTCACAATTCGGAAAATTTTCTCATGTTTGAAATTAATGGCCTTCAGTTTTTGGACAGTTATAAATGTTTAAATACCAGCTTCCAATCACTTGCCACTAACTTGAGGAGTAAGGGTCAAGATCAATTCAAATATCTACGCGGTCACTTTCCCGATCACGTAGACATGCTCACTCGTAAACTTCCCTATTTTTACGAGTATGTGGACAGTTTCAAAAAACTAGAAAAAACTGTTTTCCCCAGTAGAAATGACTTTTACTTTTCTCTGACAGAAGAAACCGTGTCCAAAGAGAACTACCAGTTTGCACGTGGGATATGGGACACGTTTCACTGTCGGTCTGTCAGAGAATTTATGGAGCTGTACGTCTCTGTAGACACTTTGATTTTAAACGGACGTGATGGAAGCGTTTCGCACCATGTGTTTAAAGTACTATAAATTAGATCCCCTTCATTACTACACAATCCCCGGGATGGCCATGGATGCTTGTTTAAAAATTACGAACGTCTGTTTAGATCTGTTTTTAGATCCCGACATGTACAACTTTGTTGAACGGGGTATTCGCGGGGGCGTGGCATCCATCAATCACAGATGTGCCCGAGCGAATAACAGACACATGGCCGATTTTGACCCCACCCAGCCCGAGTCTACGTTAATGTACAGTATTTCGATGTTAATAATTTGTACGAGGCGGCTATGTCGTTACCACTTCCCCTAGGGGATTTTGAATGGGTTCCAGAGGCAGACGTAAACTATATCGACTGGCTTCATCTTGATCCCGAGGGCGACACGGGATATATTCTTTCGTGCGACTTGGAGTATTCCCGAGCGGTTCATACCTTGCATCAAACATTGCCTGTTGCACCGACCAAAGAGAGCATCCCCTTCGAGGAGTTCTCCCCCTATCACAAACATTTGCTTAAAGAGACTGGGGTAAAAACGGAAAAATCCACGGGAACCAAACTGTTTACAACGCTAAAGGACAAAAAAGACTACGTGATTTATTTTTCGACTTTGCAGATGTATTTGCGTTTAGGCCTTAAACAATGTTCACAAAGTCTTGAAATTTACTCTCGAGTCCTTGGATGAAAAAACGCAAAGAAGCCAAGGACGATTTCTCAAAAGATCTTTTTAAACTTGTATCCAATTCAGTCTATGGATAGCAACTTCAAAACGTCAGAAACTATCAGCAAGTAGAATTAATTACAGATGAAAAGAGACTGCGTCGATACACGGCAAAACCAACTTTCAAATCGGTGAACATTTTTTCGGAACATTTGGTAGAGGTCAGCATGGAAAAAGTGTTGGTCACGATTTTGGAACACGCTAAATGTATTTTGTACGATTTTCATTACGACGTCATGCTGAGAGAATACGGTGGCTGCTTAAAAGTGCTCATGACCGACACGGGCAGTTTGTTGTATCAAATATCAGTTCCCGTGGGTAGGTCCCTTAGAGATCCATACGATTTAATGCACGCAAATCTCTCTCTATTTGACACGTCCAACTATCCTAAGGACCACCCACTCCATTCCGTGGAAAGACACAAAGCCATCGGTGTCATGAAGGATGAAGCGGGTGGTAAAATTAACAGGGAATTTGTAGGACTTCGGTCCTAAGTCCTAAGTCTTAAGATTTTTACGTACACATTCAGAACAAGCTGTTGTAGCGTACGCCTGTCGCAGTCGCAGGGACCGGCCTTGGCCTTCGGGCAAAACATTATTCTTATATAGTGGACAAATCGTCGGGTGTAACACAGGAAGAACGGAGAGCAAAGGGTATTCAGAAAACATTTATTCAAAAACATCTTCGCCACGAGATGTTCAAAGACTGTCTTTTCAAGCATAAACAAACTATGGCCTCTTATCATCAGATTAGATCTTTTCATAATGAACTGTACATCATCAAAACCACAAAAATTGCGCTTACGACTTCGGATAATAAGATATATCTTTTAGACGATGGCATCGAATCTAAACCTTACGGCTACAATCCTTTGTAAATGCTTTTTCTGTGTGTGTGTGTGAGGTTATATATATTACATACGAAGCCTGCAATCTCGGACATTTGTGCTAATAATTTGAAAGAATATGTATATATACTACATACGAAGAATGTCCTTTCTTCTACAGCGTCTTCCTTTGTCAGTATCCCCAATATATTTGATAAATTCATTTTAACAAAGTGCATAGCAAACAGTGACAGAAGGCACCTGTGATATCAAGAACCTGTGATGCTATCATCAAGCTGTGATATGATCAGCCACTTGCGACATTGCCATCAGAGACATGTTCCAGAAAGGTCCAATTCAGTAAGTAAGATACCTTTTTTGTTTTTAAACCCATGTTTTTGCAAACTTAATGACTTTTAATCGTATATGCTGACCTTCATAACCATAATCTGAACCACAAAATCCTATTTTCATAGGCCAAAAATTAAATAAATAATAATATTGAAAAGGTACTTGGCAACATCGCGGTTGTTCCACGAATCAAGTGCTTTATATATATAACAATACTATCATTCCCATGGAAGAAGAGAAAATAAAATAGATATCCTGTAACTCTCCCCATCTCCAACGTAAATATATATAAATCTATAAGCACAAGACAGATTTCCCATGAAATTCATTTTGGTTCTGACAACATAAAGAAATTGCTTTTAAAAAGTGCATGTACTAGGTAAACTTTGAATCGCATTGTTTTACTTGAGGTGAGGTGATGTGATGTGATATTATTATTATTATTATTATTATTATTATTATTATTATTATATCTGTTCTTCTCATCAGACACATCATGCCAATTGTGACAGAAATATCACAATGAGATATTCACCGCAAAAAGACACACTCACACATCATTCGATCAGCCCACAGAAGAAAAAACGGAGAAAGGGAACCCTGCAATCTCGGACATTTGTGTTAATAATTTGAAAGAATAAAGAGAGAGAGAGAGAGAGAGAGAGAGAGAGAGAGAGAGAGAGAGAGAGAGAGAGAGAGAGAGAGAGAGAGAGAGAGGGGGGGGAGTGGAATTTTTTTTTGTGAAATGTTTTTTTGTCACCAGCAATGGACAATGGATTACAAAGACACTCCTAGTTTTTAAACACTAAGACATAGTTTTGACTATTAGAGGCGTTTTTTGGTAACTGAAATCATACTTTACTTAAATTTTATTGTTTAAAGTATCCATTTTCGTACATTCAAAGTGTTTTTGGTCATCCTGATGTTTTTTAATATCACAAAATGCATTTTCATATTTTAAAAAAGGCACGTGCCTCTGAGAAGAAACAGTTATGTAGTCGAGTTTTATTCTTTTTTAGAGGGTATTTCACCATTTCAAAGTCAAAGACTCATGTTTCACTCAATTGTAACTTTACCAAAATATGTTACAGGTTTGTAAATTAAACTAAATTTAAATGTTAATTTTCATGAACTGAAACTAGGGTATGTCCCTTTAAATACAGTGGTTGATGATTTAATAATGGTTGTCGTTTTTCTTCTCCATAACCAACTTGCTCGTGATTAAATAGTGTCACGGGGGCGTTTAAGTCAGTCATTAGTTTCACAAATCGCTTGTGGTTTGCTGGTTGTTTCTGTTCTGTTATCTGGTTGTACATATGTCCGGACTTAGCAGCCTTCTTTTGACCAACATACACGAGGTGGGTAGCCTCAGCAACTTCTGATGAATAACGTTCAGGTATTATGATTTTATACCTGTTTCTATTGCCATTCGCATTTTCGGGTTGAATATATACTTTGCACAGTTCTTTGTTTTGAATGTGAATATTACTTTTTTCACGTATAACGAATACACATAAAACAAGCAACGCACTCACAGGAATTCTCTTGCATGCATCGTCTTCAAAAGATTTCATAGCCTCTTTCTTCATCAGACTCGACAAAGATATCTTTTGTGCTTTCTTCGTTACCACTTTTTCATTCGGTACTGCTGAAAAAGTCGTCGCTGCCTTTCGTTTCATCATTTTGTTTCGGAATGCACTGGGGGTGATGGTTCAAAATAACTTGAGTAACAAATCTTAGCACACAGAAAATATCACGTCTGAGCCTTTCGAACGTATTCTTGAAAAGTGGTACACAGTGGTATTTATACACCTATACCAGCTTATATCGATCAACTGACTTAATTTTAAACACACTTTAAAACTGTTATCATCTCGGCTACTTGATCCGATTCCACACCTTATCTTGACCACTTGATCCGTTGTCAGTGGACAAAGAAAAATAGGTTAAGCAGCATAACCTAATTCATTTTACTGTGATACCTGTCCATCAGGTGACTTCATGCATACTTAACCGAGGTTTCGATCATCACTTTAAAATTATGCTTCTATCATTTCGGCTACTTCACCCGATTCCACACCTTATCTTGACCACTTGGTCCGTTTTCAGTGGACAATTAAAAATAAGGTTAAGCTTATTGTTTGTACACTTTAAAACTTCTATCATTTTGGCTTCTTCATCCAATTCCATACCTTATCTTGACCACTTGGTCCGTTTCTTTCTTCTATGATGGGCAAATATAATTGGAATAAGCAGCATAATTAATTCAACATCACATTTCGTAAGATCTAAATATATATATATATATATATATATACTCACAAAAAAAATATATTTCTCCGTTCATCACAACTTTCAATAGCGGTTATTGTTTCCAAAATATCAATTAACCTATTTACGCATGCCCGTCAAAAATGGCATTTTGAACACGCCCACCTGTCCATCATGTGACATCATAGCCACGT
>JAECMU010019470.1:0-12117 GCA_016106625.1 Dracogyra subfuscus
GCGATGTTTTGAGTGAGACTGAAGGGGTTAAACTTCAAATCAAGACTGATAATTCCGTTTGTTTCAACCTGAAACGATAGCGATGTTTTGAGTGAGACTGAAGGGGTTAAACTTCAAATCAAGACTGATAATTCTGTTTGTTTCAACCTGAAACGATAGCGATGTTTTGAGTGAGACTGACGGGGTTAAACTTCAAATCAAGACTGATAATTCTGTTTGTTTCAACCTGAAACGATAGCGATGTTTTGAGTGAGACTGACAGGGTTAAACTTCAAATTGTGACTGATAATTCTGTTTGTTCCAACCTGAAACGATAGCGATGTTTTGAGTCAGACTGAAGGGGTTAAACTTCAAATTGTGACTGATAATTCAGTTTGTTCCAACCAATCAGAGAACGGGTGAACTGAGGTGGTTTGATCCTTCAATGTAAGCACTTCAGGTGAGAGCTCTAACCAACTGACCTAGATCCCGCACCTAATGGGTTAAAGTCAAGCTTTTTTTGTTTTGTTTAAAAGTGTCCATTATTTAATGCCGTCCCAGCAACCTCAGAAATGTTTTTTTTAAAGTTACGTATGCTTTCTTGTGAATATTTTTAAACTTACGTATGCTTTCTTGTGAATATTTTTAAACTTACGTATGTTTTCTTGTGAATATTTTTAAACTTACGTATGTTTTCTTGTGAATATTTGTAAACTTACGTATGCTTTCTTGTGAATATTTCTGTAAAATGGAAAATTTATGCTGATGGCTGGACTTTCAACATCATCTTCCTGTGGAAGTAGGTCATCCAGCTGAGACAGTCCCCATGGAAACAAGTCTAAAAATAGATGGAGAACAACCGTTTAAAGGCATACCATCACAGTTGAATGCCCCATAATTGGCTATTTTTACATTTGTGATAATAACTGCAGACTGTAAGAATTTAAAGCCTTAGTTACTTAGACCAGGCCCCGTGCTTATAAACCTTAAAGTCTAGACTTATTAAAGTCCAAACTTTAACGTCATGGCAACAACATTCAAATAGCATTACGTTAAAGTCTGGACTTTTAAGTTTTGTAATCATAGGCCCTGCAGGACTCGAAACGCCCTGTAGTCAGGTAACCAAATGTGACCAATGTCCCACATGGGTGAATTATATATTGAAAAATAATTATATTAGTCTCCCACAACTATAGCATATGAGCCACTATTAACATTTGTATTGCATATATTTATTCCACATTAAAATGTTGTACATGGTTCGTTTACCATAGTTTTCCAACATCCATTATTAATTTTTGGCTAACATATTTTTTGACGAGTTTCAAACTCTTGACCAGTTGTGGAGCACTGGCTGGAATGAGAAATAGCCCAATAGGTCCACCGACGGGGGTCATCCACAGCGTACAGTATTACACTGTCTAGTCGTAACATACATCAATCGTACAATGTTTACATCAAATTATTCCGGATTCCATTTGGATCATGAATTTTGTTTTTTTTTCCATATGATAAACGGGTAGGTTTTGCAGGGGATGGGTTTCGGGGGTCGATACCACCTAAATCCACTCCACCCCCCAAGATCTAGCAATTTTTCTCTCTTTTTTAAATACATTTTTCAGAGAGACATGTTTCCAATCCCAGTGTTTGAGACTGCACTAAAGATGAGTTGGTAAAGGGTGAGCCCAAAATATGTATGCCAAAAATACCGGTAAGTAAGCCCAAATTATGTACAAACATGCTAACCTCTAACTGGTTTTTTAAAGATTGATATTACAAGAAGCTTATCTCGGACCTTGCTTTTTAAGGTACGTGGGTGCGATCGCGCTCGTACAGCGCACATAATTTCAATCTGACGAGTGTGAAAAACAGCGCACGTTATACTCGACAAACGGTGCACGTAAAATAGATAGGTATATTTATTTTCACTATTAATCAACAGTTTTGAAAGCTCATTTAGCCGATAAAAAGGTCCTTTTATTAAAACAATTAAAATTAAAAACATGGCAGTGGCTTCCAAGCAGTCGTTAAATTGGTATTTCTCTGTCTTGGACAAATTCGGAAATACTTGCTTAATAGACAATTTTGTGGACGTACAAGTCAAAAATCCAATTGGAGCTACGCTGCCTATTTTATTTATATTTGAGAGTGATTTTTCACTCGCCTTAGCATATTGAGGTGTGCGATTTTTCACTCGCCTATAATTTTTAAAAACCAAGGACTGTTATCACATTCTTTAGGTTTTCAGTCATGGAAATATTAGGGCAATTTGATTTCTGTATTTTTTCCACACACAAATAAGCGATTAAAAGAAACAATAAATTGTCTACTTACTACTGCTTGGTTCGGAGGAACCTGCAAACAAAATAAATAATTTGGATTGATCATTATTTTCATTCACAGCAGATTAGAACACTACATGTTAGTAAAGATCAGAAAGGAAAGCATACTACACTACTAGTGATTTCCCTAGACATTTGGCAAGGCATGGTAGACCAAACACTTTTTGAGCATTTTCACCATTTTCAGGGAACTTGTTTTTCATAAAGAAATACACCAAACATTAATAAACATTAATGTAATTTATGTGCTTGCTTTAATAAATGAATGGCAAAAGATATAAAAAGCATAATTTATTAATTAATAATAAATAAATTTTTAGATGTTTCATCAAGGCAGTTTTAGAATTAATTAGTGAAAAAGGCTTGTTTAATCTCTGGGCAGCATGGCGCTGATTAAGGCAAGATGGTGCTAGATTACTGAGGCACGGTGCTGCACCATGCTAAAACAAGCTAGGGAAAACACTAAATACAGTTAAAGTTGTATCACACTATCAGGGTTTTCTGTTGTCTTTGTGTTTTGTTTTAAAGATACCACTAGAGCATACTAGTTTATTAATCATCAGCTACTGAATGTCATAACATTTTGGTAACTTTGACATATAGTCTTAGAGAGAAAACCTGCTACATGTTTATATGCACCATCCCACACACAGAACAGCCGATCATGTGAGCCATCGTAATGGGTAAAGGTGTAAGGCCAATACACCCTCGTCTCTCTCACTAACCTCTAACCATTAACAACCAACCCACTGTCCTGGACACAAAGTGAGGCCACGACACCCTCGTCTCTCTCACTAACCTCTAACCATTAACAACCAACCCACTATCCTGGACACAAAGTCCAGATAGCTTGAACCTTAAGTACGAAAATAAGTAGAAATGAAAACAATAAAAAACTATTTTAACTTATCCGATTTCATCAGCTTGGAGATTTGTAAGTCTACTCACGTGTTCTGAAAAGAAAGAAAAAAATGCACGTTAAGTTCATTTGTCATTTTTATGAATATTAAATGCATTTGTCATTTTCAACTGATGAAATAATTATAATCAGTTTGTAAAACTAGAAAATTCAGATCACTATCTGGCAAAGTCTGGAAAAACAATTTATAGGACAAAACTAAGTTTAAAGTAAGTTTGTTTTGTTTAAAGACACCACTAGTATGTATTAATCATCAACTATTGGATGTCAAACATTTGGAAATTCTGATATGTAGTGTTGGGGACCTTAAACCTGTCAGTTTTTCCATTTGTAACACTAAAAGGGATATTTTACATGTACCATCCCACAGACAGGACAGCACATACCACAGCCTTTAATATATCAGTTGTGGTGTATTAGTTTGAGAGAGGAAACCTGCTGTTACCACTTCATGGGTTACTCTTTTCGGTTAGCAGCAAGGGATTTTTATATATATATATATATATGCACCATGCAGGGCCCAGTTCCACAAAGCAATCTTAACCCTAAGATCAACTTAAGTGCATAGAGTAGCTACGGGCTTAAGGTAATCTTAGGGCTAAGATCGGTTTGTAGAATGGGGCCATGGATAGCATATACCACAGCCTTCAATATATCAGTTGTGGTGTATAAAATGGAACGAGAAATAGCCCAATGGGCCCACCGACAGGGATCGATCCTAAACCAACCACTTTACCACTGGTCTACGTCCCGTCCCGTTGAAAGATGGAGAGGAAATCTACATTTGGACCACCAGAGAACTGGTAAGTTAACGGCTGTTCTTGCATTGTTAAAATCTGACTGGAGAAATTGGGAGGCTAATTATGTTTTTTGTACACTCCCAAATTAAATATTACTTAATTTTATTTAAACCAAAGATGTAGAGACAAAAAGACAAATTGCACCAAACCCATGAGGCATAAAATATTAACTAGAATGTCTCGATCCCACCACCCCCCATGAAACTATTTGTGGACCGGTCCTAATATTGGTACTTACCCACAAGATGCTATGGTACCATCCTTATTGCATGCAACTGACGGAAGACAGAGGTAGCACATGGCAGGTTCTGAAACGAAAAGAAAGGAATGTTTGTCAAAGTTAAAGTTGAATATCCGATGATTATTGGCGTCATAAAAAGAAAACAATCATCGAATATTGGATGTCAAACATTTGGTAATTCTGACATATAGTCTTATAGAGAAAACCCACCACATTTTTCCATTAGTAGCAAGGGATCTTTTATATGCACCATCCCACAGACAGGATAGTACATACCACAGCCTTTTTTTACATCAGTTTTGGAGCACTGGCTGGAACGAGAAATAGTCCAATGTCACCACCGACAAGGATCGATCCTAAACTGACTGCGCATCAAGCGAGCGTTTTACCCCCTCCCCACCTTCCCCCCAAATCGGTAGGTTAAGACCAGTAAAACAAAAAAAGAAAGAAAGAAATGCTTTACTAGTATTTTACGACCCACTCAACACATTTTATTTACGGTTATATGGTGTCAGATTTATGGTTAAGTACCACATAGATTTCATGGGCTACTCTTTCCAATTGGCAGCAAGGGATCTTTTATTTGCACTTCCCACAGGCAGGATAGCACAAATCATGGCCTTTGTTGAACCAGTTATGGATCACTGGTCGGTGCAAGTGGTTTATACCTACCCACTGAGCATTGTGGAGCACTCACTCAGGGTTTGGAGTCGGTATCTGGATTAAAAATCTGATGCCTCGACTGGGATCCGAACCCAGTACCTACCAGCCTGTTGACCGATGGCCTCACCACAACGCCACCGAGGCCGGTAAACCAGTAACAATTCTCAGAGCACAGTGTTCCACACGAACCAGTGTCCTGTTCAAGAGTTGATTAAGCAACTTTAAAACAGGGCTTCTAGAATTCTTATAGAATCCACTAGCCATGGAATCAGTGATTTAAAAAATTCACTACCCACGATTAAAAATTCACTATCCCTACTTTACTGTGAGTTAATTTATAATTTTACTAAATAATGGTAATAATCAGATAATATATGTCACAAGGAGGAGATACAAGTTAAAAATACTAACATGGGGGGGGTAGGGAGCAGGATATTCTCATTTACAAAATAGACTTAACTGCAACATTTGTTCACTATCCATCGGTTATGGCAATAATAGTTATTTCCTAGCTCAACATTGAATATCACTAGCCATGGTAGTGGCGTTACCATAATCTAGAAACCCTGTTTAAAATCCAGTCACAATTACATTTTAAAATTAAAAGTTGCAAAAACTTTTTTATTAACTATGAAGGTCTTCCATATATACACTTCCCATCATACAGGACAGCACATACCATGGAGGGAAACGAGTGCCTTTAATGATATTCTCGTTATATAATATCCATACCTGCACTGCCCGCTTCATTAAACACCTCAGGGTTAACTTGAGCTATGGATCCCAAATTCAGACCAGCTGCCGAAAATGACGTATCATCGAACATTTTTTGTAATTCATAGGCTACCCTCACACGATCTCCACTGGTGTCGATTTGAAATTTTACTGTGAATTTCACTGTTGTTACACCATTACCAGCATCGCTACAAATAAAATAAAATTATAATATGCCAAATGTAATGGAAACTAATGCAATGAAAAGCAACGTAATGCAATGAAAAGCAACGTAATGCAATGCAATGTAATGCAATGTAATGTAACATAACATAATGTAACATAACAATGTAATGTGTGTATAATGAGTAGATTAAAATGTAAACTTTTAAAATACAATAAAGTAAAATGTGATGAAATATAATATAAAGTAATTTAATGTAATGTTAAGGAATGTAAAACAATGTAAAGCAATGCATTGTAATGTGTGTATAGTAAGTAGGTTAAAATGTAAATTTGCAATACAACATGAAGTAAAATGTAATGGAACTATACAATGTAAAGAAATGTAATGTAATTTGATGTAATGTAATGTGTAGGCTAAAATGTAAATTTTAAAAATGATATAAATTTAAATAAAAATTAAAATATAATGAATATAATGTAATGTAAAGTTAAAGAATTTAATGTAATGTGTGTGTATAAAGTGTAGGCTAAAATGTGAACTTTTTAAAATGATATAAAAGAAAAATATAAAATAAAATTGTAATTAAAACTACAAAAAAAAATGAAAAGAAATAAAATATAAAAAACTATGTAAATTATAATATGACATAAAAAAGAAAGAAATGCTTTATTTAATGGTGCACTCAACACATTTTATTTACGGTTATATGGCATCAGACATATGGTTAAGGACCACATAAATTTTGAGAGGAAACCCGCTGTTGCCACTTTATGAGCTACTTTTTCCGATTAGCAGCAAGGGATCTTTTATTTGCGCTTCCCAAAGACAGGATAGCACAAACTATGGCTTTTGTTGAACCACCTATCCACTGAGCCTTGCAGAGCACTCACTCAGGGTTTGGAGTCGGTATCTGGATTAAAAATCCCATGCCTCGACTGGGATCCGAACCCAGTACCTACCAGCCTGTAGACCGATGGCCTAACCACAATGCCACAGAGGCTAGTTTTAAAATAAAAGTCATTAACAAACTCTCACCTTAAACTTTGGACTGTGACGCTGTCAAAGTTGGGTATATTTTTGAGTTTTTCAGTTAACTGAAAGTAAACAATTATAACGTGATTTTATTAAAACTGCTACCTGGGTACATATGCATCTCAAGCACATAGGCTTACTGATTGGAATACACGATGGCCGAGTTTCTTACATAAAACACATTTAGGTAAAAAACAGTTTCTGTAACTACAGTCTATACAATGAAGTTTAGCTGAAACCCCAGAAATTATTAGCAACTTGAACAAAAACAAATCAGCCACCAAAGACACATTTGCACAAATGGCCAAAATCAAAGAAGATTCACAAATGGTACATGATTTATAAATTACATATCTTTTTAGCAAATTAAAAAAATAAAAATCTCAATTTCTATTTGCATTTAACACTAGCTTACAGGGTGTATAAATACTACCACCCCTCACCATTAAAGTGAATCAGAAAAAAATAAGGGTCAAGCAGCTCATTTCTGAGATAACGGATAGTGTCCATGACTACCCTAGTTCCACACAAAATTCCAGTACATTTTTTTTTTATATGTACCCCATACATGTTTCAAGCACAAGGCTACCTGACACAGTGGTACTAGATGAAATAAAATTGCATACTTTTTTTACAACCAATCAGAGGACTTGTGGTGTTAACTTCTCTATTAAAAGTTTGGTGCACCTTGAACTTTGACCCAGCTGGAAGTTATTTGGTTTGACACTAGCTTACAACCAGTTTTTACAGGCTCTGAATTTAGCCCGATTCTGTGCTTCTGCGAATCCCAGATTTTGGGTCGGAAGCATATGATTATATTAAATTATGTTTGGGTGGATGGATTGCTAAAAGAAATTTCCAAAAATCAAACTATCTGAAATAAATAATTCACATTAATTGCTTCCAAAGTTCAGGTAATAATATTAATACCACTGTAATAAATGTACTGTTATCATTACGAGAGTAAAATTAAATATCATACCACTGTCTGAACACCCCCACTTGATAACTGAGATGTCATCTGAAGTCCAATTGTTGCTTCAACTGAAATATAAAAATATAGATTTCATCTCTCTCTATCTCTCTATCTCTCTGTCTCTCTCTGTCTCTCTCTCTCTCTCTCTCTCTCTCTGTTTATCTGTCTCTCCCTATTCTCTCTGTCTCTGCCTCTCTTGTTTCTCTTGTTTCTCTCTCTCTCTCTCTCTCTCTCTCTCTCTCTCTCTCTCTCTCTCTCTCTCTCTCTCTCTCTCTCTCTCTCTCTCTCTCTCTCTCTCTCTGTATGTGTGTCTATCTCAAAGAAACTAAGAAAATATATCACAAGGATTTAACACTGAATGAACTCCCAATATTTTTATATTTCATTTCTACTCAAAACGTCATATTTGGGTTTTTTAAAAAGAGCTATGTTTAGGTTTTTAAAGCAAAAATAACCAAGTAAGCAGCATAAATAAATTAAAATAATAATATAACACCTTTGAACCGTTTTAAAATAGCCATTTTTTTAAAGAAGAAACAAATCCCAATGTTGATTTTTTTTTTTTTTTAAACTGGACAATGTTACCTCAAGAAGTTTGTGTGACAAAATGGTTAGGCAAGATCTCTTTGGTTTTCTTAATAATACAACTAATTCTGAATAAATGACAGTGTCACAGAGAAAATAACTTTTAAATGCTTAGTTGCGCCGATACACCGGACAGCACTGTTAATACTTAGCTAGCTACGGTAAGAGCGCTAGACGGACATTTGTAAAGAGAGCGTCAAAACCATCCAAATGTCGTCTAGCTCTCTTACAGTTAGTGTACTCGGGATATAGACCGTTAAAAAAGTAAAAGTGTTTTGGAATTAACAAAAGAATACTATTTGTGTGTCCGACTGAGAAAACAATCGGCTGAGAAATAAATTGTAATATGTAGTGTATTCCATAGCATAAAAATGGCTCGCAAAAAAACCAATCAAATCATGTTCATCTAACGTTCAACGTTGGGCACAAAAATCAGTCTAATGAACGACTGTGATAATGCTTCCTTCTGCAAATGGCTGTTTTTCGCAAAACGCTTACAAACTATTTTGACTGTGGACGTTAGTTTTACAAGTAACGTAAAAACCAGTCTAGTAGGCGTTAGTGACGAGTTCAGCAAGATTACGTTTCGTTAACGTTCGCGAAATATTCGACTGATTCTAGACGTGGTCATTTGGTTTATTTTAAAGATCATATAAATCAGTCTAGTGGACATGGTGTGTGTGGGGTGGGTTGTTTTTTGTGGGGCTTTTTGTGTTGGGTTTTATTTGGGGGGTCCCGTTCTTTTGATTTGGTTTGGGGTGGGGGTTTCTTTTTGTTTTTGTTGTTGGGTTGGTTTTTTATAGGGTTTTTTAATGAGTTTGTGTGTGTGTGTGTGTGTGTGTGTGTGCGTGTGTGCGTGCGTGCGTGCGTGTATGTTTGGACTAGTTACGGACCAAGTTACGCTCAGAAACCCGTCTAGCGAGCGTTCGACCCACTAAACATGGCACGATGCTGCTGAACATTAGACCTACCTTCTGCAGGTACACCACCAGACCCTGGGACCAGGTCCGTCGGTATTACTTGACGTCTTTTCCTTTGTAGTAACGGTCCCGCTGGAATTAAAAAATCGGTTTCCATGTCTAAAACGAAGTCTGTGTCACGACTGTAAATCGTTTGTTTTTGAACTTTGGGGACAGCCGCTTGGAACTGTTCCGTGTATTTCACGACAGAACTCTTTTTCGTCTTGGAAGTATTGTGTGAAACGGGGATTAGTTCGTCACGTTCTAAAAGAACAAGCATTTCATCGTGGTTCGAGCTTCTTTCGCCTGGAAAAAAAAAGAAGTAGAACAACAGTGTAAGCTTTTATAAGAAGAAGTTTGGTTTGTTTAACGACACCACTAGAGCACATTAATTTATTAACCATCGGCAATTTGATGTCAAACGTATTATGGTCATTTTGACACACCCATAAAGAGGAATCCCACTACATTTTTTCATTAGTAGCAGTTGCAATCCCTTAAGGGATCTTTTATATGCACCATCCCACATACAGGGCAGTACATACCACCGTCTTTGATGTACAGTCGTGGTGCACTGGCTGTGATGAGATATAGCACTATTGGCCCACATACGGGAGTCGATCACAGACCGACCGCGCATCAAGCGAGCGCTTTGCCACTTGACTACGTCCCGCCCCTGTTTTATAAATAAGAAATAACAATTTTTATAAATAAATATATAACATAGCATAACATAATATGCATGTAATATAATATACCGTAATGTTATATAATATACCGGTATAATACAGGTACTGCGGAAGCAAGTAGACATGGGAACAATAATATTTTTTATTCAGAATTGGTGTTAGTCTAACAAGACAAGATAAGGTTGCTGATCAGTGCTATACTCACCTAGCGTTACGACCGATTCAGTCGCTCCTCTGTAAGATAAGGTTGCTGATCAGTGCTATACTCACCTAGCATTACGACCGATTCAGTCGCTCCTCTGTAAGATAAGGTTGCTGATCAGTGCTATACTCACCTAGCGTTACGACCGATTCAGTCGCTTCTGTGACAAGATAAGGTTGCTGATCAGTTCTATACTCACCTAGCGTTACGACCGATTCAGTTGCTCCTCTGACAAGATAAGGTTGCTGATCGGTGCTATACTCACCTAGCGTTACGACCGATTCAGTTGCTCCTCTGACAAGATAAGGTTGCTGATCGGTGCTATACTCACCTAGCGTTACGACCGATTCAGTTGCTCCTCTGGTAAGATAGGTTGCTGGTCAGTGTTATACTCACCTAGCGTTACGACCGATTCTGTAGCTGCGACCAGCGCGGCAACACACACCCACACAAACACGTGTACTCGGACTCCAATGACGTTCACGCTCGTGTTAAGAACTGAAACAAAAAACAATCCGCATTTGTCAACAAGTTAAACTGTTTGTTTTAACAACGCCCAGGCCCATAGGACTGATATATCGAGTATGGGGAAGGGGGCGTGACACAACCTCTGTGTCTGTGGCATGAAGGGGATGGCACAAGCCATATTTTTCTACCTTTATTTAAAGAGTGGGACGGTCAAAATGTCAATTGTTCGTCCTTGAGATGGTGGGGAGGGGTGCCACGAGGTTCATACGGGCCGTATACCACTAGAACACACTGACATATTAATCATCGGCTATTGGATGTCAAACATTTGATCATTTTAATATTTAGTCATAGAAGAGAAACTCGCTACACTTTTCCAGTAAGGTCAGGTCAGGTCATAGGTTTTAATGTGCACATTCAGAACAAGCTGTTGTAGCACGCCTGTTATAGGCGTAGGTGTAAACTTTCACCGGCTCCTCCGTTTTACATTAGTAGGACAGATTCTCTTATATGCGCACTCCCACAGACAGGACAGCACATACCTCGGCCTTTGATTTACCAGTCATGGCTTGAATGAGAAATAGACCACCGACGGTGGCTTTCTCAAGATTTATCAGTAAATCAAAAAACAATTATACAGGTTCCATGTGATTTATATTAATTATAATAAATAAAATAAAATAATTCTAACAGAACAGAACAGAACTTTATTACTCTCAGACCGTTACACAGTGGCATTAGAGGAACATGCATAATCAATTCCATACATTTGACAAGATGGTTTACAGGATGAAATATAAATAGTGTGTAATACATATTTACAATGGCAGCCATACATAAAAATAATATACATGTTTTGTCATAGATGCAGACAACATCTTGATTGTAGGTCAGAGGGTGCCACGTGATAGGAAAGAGAGAGGGGCGTTGACAATATGTCACGGTAACTTAAGTAATTTTAGAGGGTGTGTTCTTAAAGGGACATTCCTGAGCTTGTGCATTGTAAGATGTTTCAGACTAATAAAATAGTTGTACAATTAAACTTACATATTAAATATATTTTCTTGTTTAGAATATCAGTGTCTGTATATTCAATGTGTTTCTGGTCGTCTTAATATTTGTAAGAAACTCAAATTGGATTTGGTCTTCAAATAATATATATATAGATAGACAGATAGACAGATAGATAGATAGATAGATAGATAGATACATAGATATATATATATATATAGAACGACCAGAAATACGATTAATATACAGCCACTAATATTTCTTTGTTAGTCGATAACATCTTTTAAAATTGCAGCAAAATTAAGAATGTCCCTTTAACCTTATAAAACGTTGTGTATGGAACGGGATGT
>JAECMU010019491.1:11352-29173 GCA_016106625.1 Dracogyra subfuscus
AGAGAGAGAGAGAGAGAGAGAGAGAGAGAGAGAGAGAGAGAGAGAGAGAGAGAGAGAGAGAGAGAGAATACAAAATACAACAGAAGATAAAGCAAAGTCATATTTGAATAGTAACAGGATATGACTTTTGCCATCATGTGATGTCACACACATAGCTACATTACAAAAGTGCTCATTTCACCTCTTGGTCATCTTACAATGTGGCTGGAATAACAAAAAATAATAGATTTTCACCTTAATTTTTATGGTGTGTGTGATGAAGACAATAATTAGTTAACAAGGCCTGATATCAGGGCATTCAAGCTGTTCAGGCTGAATGAGAAATTCCACTTGGCAGAGCCTCATGGAATATGTCCCACTCTTACCGTCACAATATAAAGCAGATATTGACATCTATGTATTGTTTGCTACATACAGTTTTAGTTAACAAAGAAAATATACTGAGTCTTAATTGTGTAATACAGGTAGTTATACAGACATCTTTGGGACCAGAAAAATGTTTGGTGTTAAGGGGTATCCACTTTACAAAGGGTTCAGTTTTGAGAGGTGTAATTGTAAATGTATATTAATTTTCGACAGAAAAATTACTCTGAGATTTGATGTCAGAATTATTGTCTTATACATACAATTGAAGTAGCTAATGTTAAATTATTCACATATATTTTAACACACACAATTCCTCGATCAGTAGTGTGCTGGTTACGTTGGGTGCTAGCTCTAACCCAGAGTGATTAAACACCTTCTCTTTTACTAAATAACCAACAACCTCTGTCTAGGACACAGCCGATATCTATGCCTAGGACAGCCTTAATTGAACACAAAGCAAGTAACAGATAATCCGTATAAGTAAATGCTAGTAATGACATTAAAAGTTCATTTTTTATTTTGAATTAATTTTTGGTTTTTAAACAATATAATGCTCAATAAGACAAAGTTCCAATATAAAATGACATCATGGTCCTCGTCATTATTTTTATGTTCATCGAGTTTAGCAATTAATGATAACGACTGCATATGAATATTATATTAATACATATTGTTAATATTTATATATCCTACATTTATTTCAGTTATACTTTTAATAGTGTCATGACAGGTTGCATAATTCTTTTTATCAGTTGTCTATCAGTTTGTTGTGTTTTATGCATTTGGGTATGGGATCAATGCACTTGCAGTTAGTCATGGTTACGCTTGACTGAATATTCTGACACATGACAGGTAGCAATGCATGCTGATCTCTATCCCTGCCAAAAATAACCACACCTTGGGCACTTCCATCTTTTTCTTGAGACATCAAGATGTAAATGTAGAGCTCCTACATCAAGTGAAAACCAAATTTCAAATCTTAACAGACTGCAAAGTTGTATATATATATATATATACATACGAGTGCCTTGTTTGGTGTGAGCTGAACAAGATATTCTAGTGAGAAAACTGTATTGTTTTTTTTTATGTGTGCAAGCGACAGTGCGTAAATTGTACTTTTATTTAGTCCCACATCCACATGTGTTATGAATTAAATGTTCAGGATGCTTTGTTTTTATGTTATTTTAGGTTTTCCTATGGTTATGTTTTTATTCACTTGAATAAAAATGGCTGAACCTACGCCGAGGTGTTGTTGTTAACATAGCTTCAACCGAGTGAGGGTCACACTATATTTGGACAAATGGGATGACGTTATATAGTAATGAAATGTGGTGGAAATTTAATTATTGACATTTATTTTACAGAAATGCATTCAATAAGTTATTAAATAGTGTTGGAATAAATACTGTCTACAAGGCAACTATCACAACAGTGTTTAGTAGTCTGTGGCAGTTGGATACAGCAATAAAGATAAACAGCTCACAGACATCAAAATAAGCATAGTGTCTGGTAACCCATGTACCTGATGTCTCACTGGTTCATTCTCCTCACTGAACCCAATGAGTTTTCCTCAACCAATCAGTTATTCACAATTAGTCTTGTCAGTCAAAAAACAAGTGCATAACAAAAAGGACCAGCTCGACCTTAAAAAATAACTTGTGTGTTGGCAGTGTTTGTTTTAACTACTCTGGATTAAGTGTCATACAATTATTGTGTCCTACACACATTAGCCACTGACTAAAATATGTTATGGTATTGAGTTCTTGCATGAAACATGCTGTGTTGCTGAATGTATTCTGAAAAGATATTATCTATTTTACGTGATTAATAACAGAAGGAAAAAAAAGACTTACGTAAGCATTCTGTCTCATTGACAGCTCCCATCTTGTAGGTTGTTTTTAATGAACCACACTGAAGACAGGTGTCCTGCCATTTTTCTGGCTGGTAGTAACCATATGCACACTTCCTGCAGTTACCAACATTTAGGAAATACCCAGGCATACAAGCAACTGGAAAAAAAAGATAAAATAATATTTTCTATGATAATTGTTTCTCTTTTTTTTTGTTTTTTTTTAACGTACATGGTTATAGCCAGGTTATAACCAGTTAATGGTATAGATTATTGGTTTATCCTATGCAGGTATGAATGGGCAATTCTGCATGCAAAGCTTGCACAGCAAATTTCCCCATTTGTCTTAAACTGCATAAAGCCTACATCATTAACCTGCTATTGTTTATATCTTACAACTCAGCAAGAAGAGTGGGGAACTCATCTTTATTTGTAACATTTTGCAGTATGACGCAAAATTTATGACTTAATAAATTATAATAATGTTATATTTGATATGACCAAAAGTACTTTTATAACTCATCATTCCTAAATAAATGTTATTTTTGTTAGATTTACCACAATAGAAACATTTATTTTAACTGAAATTAACAATTTGTAGAATAGGTGCTAGTAGCATTTGATCACTTTGTTTTAAACAGGCGCTACAATCCATCAATACAAACAATGGTTGCAGGACTTTATCTTAATGACAGAACCGATGGTAATTGCTGTAGCGTCCGTATGAACTCCTGCTGGTCAGGGCTTTACAGATGAAAACTTTTGCTGCTAATATAAATTATTGTCATCCGTTGAAGGGATAATTTTTAGTTTTTAATTTTGTGTTTTATTGGTTGTAGAAATTTACAACTGCCATAGTACAGTAAGGTTCCATTACCAATGTTACACTGAGCTGACTGAGTGGATCCTTGTCCAGCGGTCGTCTTGTTAGCGTCACACTGAGTGCATGGAGCTGCCCTGGTAACTTCCTTATAGAAGCCACGCTTACACAAAACACACGTACCACCCTCATCTTCCTTTCCTGGAGGACAGCTCACTATACAAGTAAATGAAGAAAAACATTACAGTTATCTTAAAGGTTGTTTTACCTTCCTCAAGTCTACTCACATTTGCCACTCAAATGTACAAATGAGTATCCAATGACTCACACCTAACAGCCCAGGGCCTCGTTCCACGAAGCAATCTTAGCGCTAAGATCACCTTAAGTGTATACAGTCGTTATACACTTAAGGTGATCTTAGAGCTAAGATCACTTAGTGCAACAGGGCCCTGGGAACATTTAGTTTTCAAAATCCAGCCATTTCCAGTGTTGGCATAGATTGACAACTGTTTGAATAGTTTCACTTTTTTTTGAACAGAACTGTATTAAATTTGTTGTTCTTCCGTAAATTTACAGACATCTCTATAAAGTTAAAGAAAGGTTTGAACACATAACCATTATTTTTTTTACAGGCACAACGATTAAACAAGGTTCACGCTATTCAGTTTTAGGCTCACACTTTGTTGCCACATTTTTCAAACTGATTTTGGGTTTTTTAAAGTACCATAAAACAGGGTAATATGGGAATTATATTAACTTTATCTTTCCATGATAAGCCAAAAGATCTGCATACCATTGCTGTATGTAGTGAAGGATATCTGGTACACATATATAAAATATCAAAAAGATATGAGTATTTATTGTGATAAAAAACACAAAAACATTTTGAATTTCAGGTAAAACTGGTCTCAACTAGGGGGTAATAAGGGACATGATATGCCTCGTACATACATACCAAAATTGGAAGAAGAAGAAGGAAATGTTCTATTTAACGACACACTTAACACATTTTATTATGAATATGGTTACAGACAACACAGATATTGAGATAGGAAACCCGCTGTCGCCACTTCATAGGCTACTCTTTTCGATTAGTAGCAAGGGGTCTTTTATATGCACCATCCCACAGACATGATAGTACATACCATGGCCTTCGTTACATCAGTTGTGGAGCACAGGCTGGAATGAGTAATAGCCCAATGGGTCCACCAACTGGAATCAATCCTAGACCAACTGCGCATCAAGCAAATGCTTTACCACTGGGCTACGTCCCACCCCCAAAACTGGGATGCACAGATTCGTAAAAAGCATTCAAAAGATGACATATTAAATGCTTTTGCCACTGTCAACAGTGGACTGTCTTAAAGGAAAGAGCTGAGGAGTTTAACATCCCAAAGACTGTCATACAGAGACAGAAAAGACAAAAATGTAGGAAATCCAGGGAGGCCCATAGTACTTGGAACTGATGTGGAACAGATGTTAATCAAACAGATTGTAACTTGTGGTGAATAGGGCTACACACTGGACTGTCCTGATCTCCATTTAGATGTGAAAGGATACCTGGATAAATGTGGCATTACAGGATATAATCTAGACAATTGGGAAAAGTTTGGTATTGGATTGGGAATTTACATTAGGGGAATGGGGCCTGTCACAGGCCCCAAAATGTATGGCAGATTATACCCTGCATTATTATAAAATGTTTCAAAGACAACATGCCAGGAGATGAGTGGGCAAGATTCTTTATAAAGTGGCATAATGACAAATTGCTGACAATGTGTTATAATTCTTGAGATGACAACACTGCTGTTAAAACATTTTCTTCTTTATTTTAATTCATCATAAATCTGGAAAACATATGGCTTTGTTGTTTTGTTTTTCTATTCATGATACATTTATTTACAATTATTTTGCAAATACCATTAAAAAGAAAGTTTGTTGCTCTTAAAATATTTTATTAAATTGTATGTGTAATAGCTGACAAAATGTATGGAAATTATTTATAATAAATTTAATACCAAAAATAGAATTGAAAATTTAAGAAATGAATCATCTAATCCACTATTTTCAAAACACAAGCATTTTTTCGAGAAATTATCAAAATCTTCAACTCTGGAATCGTAAGTTCTGCCATAATAATATTGATTTTAACTTAAAGGAACTCGAAGGAATAATGTTGCAAAAATGCTATTAAAGGTTTCAGAAGAGGGGCATCTATGCCAGGGTTTACTGCCCCCTCCCACTGTGCCGAATTGCGAATTATAACAGCCCCTCCAGTTGCTGCAGTTTTCAACACTTACTGAAGCAAGATAACAAACTCTTAGCTCACAAAAAACTCAAAACAATAAGAGTAAAAGCTTTTTTCCAAGAGAATTTGAAATAATACCAAATTGTCTAAGCACTTAAAAATTATCAACCAACATCTATTTTCACAATGTAAAACTTCAGAAGTAATATGAATTGTTAGTGTATAATAAAACTACTTAGGACAATGGCAATTTCAATACTGAAGCTTACATATACAGTCAGATGCAAGGGTAGAGCCGGCTGATATGGTTGTTTTATCTGTCTCACAAGAGGTGCAGCTTGTACTCCATTTCACATCAGAGTAACTTCCCTTGGGACAGATCACACAGTTGTTGCTATTGTCAAGGTAATATCCAGCAGAACAATTTCCTGAAAAATCAAGAGAACATTAGGACATGCTAACTATACTTGATGTTTCACCAAATAATTACTTTATAAACATATTTATTAACTTCATAAACTGTATGTATGGTTCCATAATGTCTTCACTTTATAAGTAATTTTCCCCTCAAATCAATATTATTTTATAACTTGAGGAGTGTGTGGGGGGGGGGGATGGTAAACTATGTGAGCTAACAGCTATAATGACAACTATCGACCACTAATACAAAATCTGTAAACAATGTCAGCCACCTGTGGCCTGTTTATTTTAAAATTTGGTCACTGTCAGGAATCAATGTTTAAGCACTTTTTTAAATAAAACAAGTATGCCCTGACTTATCCATTATCACCTTCATGAATAATAATCAGCTTTCACTGAAAATAGTAACTGATCTCTAACTATGGTAACAGCAAATCATATCTGAAAACAAAACATGGCACCTGCATTCAATTTTCACGCTGGATATATATATATATACATGTATATATCACAGTGATTGGTTGATAAATAAACCTGTTGTATGTGCACAATACCATGGTGTACTCTGCTATAAGGTAACAGTAAAATAGTGTTCACCATCCAATCCAAGACATTTGATTGGAAATGGGATACCAATATGCAAAGCTGAACTTCCTAAAATAATTTTCTTTCGTTCAAATATTGTATGTATGTATATCAGTCTTTCATTATTCTCATTTGCTATAACAAAAAATACTTTAATATTTATAGGTCATTTTTCATGCAATTAAAATATGAAAATTTTAGGGCTTGACTTATAGCCAAGTTTGTCTTATATACAACAATATACATGTACAGTGCTTCTTAATGACAGTACAGAAGTCAATGAGAAATGGTAGCTAGATATACGGTGTCGAATAGTTACATGAGATGAACACCTGGAGCTGGACAGCAAAAGGAGTTGAAATAAAATAGGAATTACCAGAGAAGTAAAAAAATTAGATGGAAATTGAAGGATAGAAATGAAAAGAGGCAGTGCCAGTGGAATAAAAAACAAATCTTTACTACTAACTATAAACTGCATGTTTCTTCATCTACAAATTTAATCTTTAAATTTTTGGAATAAGATTTCTTCTGTTCATGTAAAATAATGGTTTATTTACCAAATGAATGATAGAAAAAGACTCCATCATATGCAGTCATGTAGGACAGAAAATGTACACACTCGGGTGTGAAAATTTCTACCTTGAGACTCAGCAAGCCTTGTCCTATGTCGAAATTTCCACCACCTCAGGTGTACTTTTTCTGTCCCATATGACCACATATGATGGAGTCTTATAATTTTCACTAACTGTTATGTATAACACATGTACCTGATAGTTTACTGGCTGATATTTCTTATCTATGTGATTGTTAATATACACATACATGTTTGCAACAAAAAGAAACCAACTGAATTCGCATACTGTATCATACTAAAATTCACATTAAAATATATGATTAAGTTTTAAACCCATAACAACTTTCATACAAACATTTTACACCCCCACCCAAGTCTATAAATATAAAGAGGCTTCTTTACAAATTATCACTAAACTGTATAGACCAAAGCTGATTTTTAACACAGGATTGAAGACAAAATGCTGGAACAGCCATATACAGTTTCACTTGAACTGCTACTGATGTAATTAACAATGCAATACAATTGCGGGTGCTTTACCGTGGCTGTTCCATAAATTGCTTTTATCTCTGTATCAAAAAGGAGATTAACCTATGCAATTTCATGGTAATTTGTAAAAAAAGATTTTTAATATTTACACTGAGATGGGTTTTTTAAAATGCATGTTTTGAAATTTGATATGGGTTTAAAATTTAATAATATGTTTTGATATGAATTTTAAGTTATACTAATTCATTAGTTCCTTCTTGACACAAACAGATTATACATTTTGATGTTTTTAATATCAACAACAGTTATTAAAATAAACCTGAACTCGATAGTCTTGATAAACCACATTAAGAAAAGACTACCTGAAGTAGAATAAAAAATCTTGAATGAACAGTATATACACTTACTGACAGTACACATGGACTCTGATGTTGCTCCCATCCCAGGTGTAATATAGCCGGAGTCTGGGCAGATGGTGCACATGGAGAAAAGGTCAATACTGTTGTCCTTGAAATAACCTCGTTGACATTGGTCACAAACACCCGTTGTTGGATTTTTTTCCGATCCGGAACTGCAATATGCTTGAAAAAGAATGGAATAGTGTACACATTAAAATATAATACATATCAAACTGTGTATGAAGCTAAAGCAAACATTTGATATTGTTAGTCTATCAATATAAAATAATTTACATAGATTAGTATACATTTACAATTTGATTTATAAATAGAATTACAAATGTATGCTACAGCCCATGAATGTGAAAACTACATAGAGAATAACCAGATAGCTCTATAAGATCCTGTAATTGTTAGAACGGCAAATGTTGCCAGGTTCTACTGACCAGCAACAAATTGATATCTTATGGCAGTAATCTGTTGACGGTACTTAATTTATCCTAACTCAAACAAGAAGAGTGAGAAAATACATTTATTCTAGATATGCTAAACAATCGATATGGGTCATATGACACAAACCCAACTCAACTTCTTTACTTCAGATAGTATTTTTAATTACATACTTTTTTGTTTTTAGTTTCAATACTTGTAGGTAAAGCCTTGCAGAGTTAGCCTTTGTAATATTTGCTGGTTATGAAGGAAGAAAGGAAATGTTTTATTTAAATACATACTCAACACATTTTATTCATGGTTATATGCCGTCAGACATATGGTTAACAACCACACAGATATATAGACAGAGGAAGCCCGCTGTCGCCACTTCATGGACTACTCTTTTTAATTAGCAGCAAAGGATTGTACATACCACAGCCTTTATTACACGAGTCGTGGTGCTTGGCGTTGCTGATTATTGCCAATAATTGAATGCAGCAACCAGTTATTCTCCATTTATACAATTAACGGTTTTGTGACTATTACAGCCAGTGACAGCTGGTTCAGTTTCCAAAGCATGCACACAGTTACCTTTTTAAAACATGACTGAAAGTCATTTTACAAAAATAATAATAAATACCATTGCAAAAATGACTAAATTTAAGCTAAATTACATGTATTTGATGGCAAAAATTCTACAAAACTAAACAATCCTGTCATATAACAAGAAACTGAGTTTTGAATGCTCACATTATAAGTTAATAAACATATTTCACACTGTCTGTAAAACTAGCATCAGCAATTTTAAACTGCTAACTTTTAATACTCCCTTTGTTTCGCGGAACTGGGCACTCTTATTAATGTGCCCCTATCCAAAAGGTTCAGGCATTGTTTCGCGGAACTGGGCACTCTTATTAACATGCCCCTATCCAAAAGGTTCAGGCACTGTTTTGCAGAACTGGGGACTCTATTAACGTGCCCTTATCCAAAAGGTTCAGGCACTGTTTTGCAGATGCTTAATAGAAGTTTGACTGTCTGGAAGTTGAGTCCATGTCTATAAATAGGTATCTCACCTTCACAGTCTGCTTCCAGCTTTGAACCTTCCTGTTTGGTGGACGTTTGACCGAGACAAGAGATACACATTTTCTGGTACTTCTCGGGTTGATATGTGCCACGAGGACAGATCTCACAGCCATTGTCAGTAGCATTAATCTTATTGCCAGCATCACAGTTGGCTGTAACAAAACAAAAGGAAGGAAGGTTTCGTTAATAACACCCCAGCATTTTTTAAACTATAGCAGTTAATTAACTTGTCTCATTTTTGGTGTCTAACATAAGAAAATTATGATACTCTGTTTAGAGTGATAGGCAAATGTTACAGAATACATATTAGTAGCAAGTGGTCAGGGAAATTGGCTTAAGTTTGTGATCAATCAGTTTGCACCAAGCAATCATTGAGCAAATATTAAACAAATAAATGGACATAAATGTGTTTGCCTCTGGCACTTGCAAATATATTAAGTAATGAACAAAGACATCAGATGATCTCAAGTGAGAATAAAACTGAATTCATCAGTAAACGTATTCATTAGTGCATCATGGGCCAATGATCGAACCAAAATGAATGCATTATTATATCTGGGTTTACCTAATCACAACACTTGTACTTGAATAATTAATCAAACAGTTGATGCATACAATACTTGATAAACTTGATTAATTGCTGAGTCACTAACACAGACCACAGCCTTTGATATATGGCTGCTGTGGAGCAATGATTGGGATGGGAAAAACCAATGCAGAAAACTGAATCTCAGATAAACACTATACTACTAATACATTCTGCCCCAAGAAACGGAAGTGCTCGTATAAGGACTTCTTCAGTTTTATTTACAACTATATAACATTCATTCTAGCATCCTGGTAATTTACATTTATTTTACTTACCCTAGTGTAGTAAATTATATGTCATTTAAGTTAGCCTTTAGAAATGAGCATCTCGATCTTTAATTTTTATCAAAATAAATAAAGACTTTAATATAGTGGCACCGGCCAATTCCAAAAGATATACATGTACTTTTATACCTGAGGCTGTTGACAATACAATATCACAAGATATAAACTGTCATGAACATCCAATCAGATATATTGTTCCACACGATATAGATAACATTAGAATTTGTGTCATATATTTACTTGCTTATCGTACTTTTATTCTGTTTATTTTTTACACATATATTTTATATTTAACTGGTGGCTTAATTCACAAAAATAAAATGGGATCAGAGTAAATTATTTTGTTAATGTTCACCAACAGCAACGATTTGTTAAGAACTGAACCCAATAAATGATCATATATTTGAACAAGGAACTGAACATCAAAAGAAAAACTATAAACTATATATTTTTCATATATCTAGGGTGAGCACCAGGACCTACCATGGGATACCATGGCCATAACCGGGACAGTGTAACTGGGGCTTAACAAAACTCTTCACAAAATTTTAAAATAAAAACAAGTTACTCACCTTTGGGGAGGGGTGTGTGTGCAATAACAAAAAGTGTAAAATTATAACCCATCTGACAAATCAAAGGCCTCAGTCGGAAAGTTAAGAAAACATCGCATATGGAGAGTGCCATAAATCAGTTAAACAGATACTTCAGTGTCTTTAATAATTAGTTTGTCTACTACATGTATTAACTCAAAAGAGGGAACATTTTGTTCTGTATCGTGGTGCAATTCGCACGTTTCAGAGATCACTACACAATTTTAAACAGTAGTTGCTAATCAATTCAAAACTGACTAAAAATATCTCTAATCAAAATTTTAAAAACAAAATATTCCCTGCGAACTGATGCTGTTAGACATCACTGTATGGAGATAACATAAATGTTGGTATGTTTTGTCCTTCACATTCCAGCGTTCTCTGCAATGCAAGCAGGGGTGGGGTTGTTGGTTATGTCTCACTCTCCTGCATACTGTGTCCTCTGATCTGATGCTCCAAATGAATTGAAGCATGCCTACTGCATGTTCGCATTAAACTCAACTGATCCTAGCCATTTAACACTTTTCAATATCCAATGTTTTCTCAATGTCTACCATTCAGCATTTGATTCAATATGAACAAACTACTTGTATACTTTTTTGTGTGCAAAGCAGACAGCAAAGCCCAGTGGTACAGTGTCTGCCTGATGCGCGGTCGGTCTAGGATCGATCCCCGTCAGCTAACCACTGGGTTTTGTTCTTGACATAACCATATGTCCGACGCCGATATAACCGCACTTTAATGTGTTGAGTGCGTCGTTAAAGAAACAAAAAAAACAAACATTTTTGTGTGCAAAACCAGTTTTCCAGACCAACCCATGAAATGCCTGATTGAATGCAACTTCTGCTGGGTGTTCTTTTTAAAAATGTGCAGAAAGTTGTCCAAGTAATTGAGAAAATATGGCATTTTAAAAAGTGTATAATTTCTTTTGGCATTCAGTGTATTAAGGCAGATCCAAGTGTTTAAGAACAAAAGGGTATTTCATAAACATAATTCTAGCACCTCTATACATATAGGTTTATAAAACATTGCAAAAAAATTAAATATCCAGCAAAACCAAAAATAATTCAAGTGTAGAGTTTTTTCACCATTAACTTACTTCAAACATAATACACACTTTGTTTAACACTTACGAATGGTACAGTTAGATGCCGAAGTTGATGCCTTTTTCTCTGTGACATAGCGAGGGTTGGCTACTGGATCCTCGCCCATGTTCCTACCACACTGGATACACTTCCCAAACATATCCACAGTGTTGTCCTTGTAGTAGCCAACAGGGCAGGGCTGGCATGCATCACTGGAGTCCTTCTCATAGCCAGAGAGGCAGTACTCTATAAGAAACAAAGTAAGATGACTGAAAAAGGCAAGAACTGAATGGAATAAAACACCCAGTGAACTAAGTATAATCACTCTTTTGTCTATAAATATTCACTAAACGTGTACAAAATCTCTATTTCTGTTTTATTCACCAAATGTTTTCATTTCTACCTCTAGACTAAGCTATTGCCATAAAGATACACATTATTTTTGTATTTTGTTGCAGTTGGCATGAATACACGTCAAAATTGTTTCTGTTTTATTTCCAAAATGTTAATTGTTTTTGTCTATGTACCTTTATACCTAATTTATTGACAGATAATATACCGTAAACACTATTATGGCAGTTTTGGATAATGTGGAAATGTTAGTCACATTAAATTTTATGTCTGTTTTATTTTCAAAATGTTAACCTCTACACAAAAGGTAACTGTCAAAAATTATTTTGTATTGTGCTTTGTTGCATCATTCCAGCCAGTGCACCAAGACTGGTATATCTAAGGCTGTGGTATGTGCTATTCTGTCTGTGAGATGGTGCATATAAAGATCCTTGCTACTAATGAAAAAATGTAGTGGGTTTCCTCTCTAAATATCAAAATTATCAAATGTTTTACATTCAATAGCCAATGTGTTATAGTAGTTTTGTTAAATAAATCAAACTTTTTCTCTTTTTTTATTGTTGCAGTATTATGTCTTATCACAATGAGTCATGTCAGTTTTAGTTATAAAACAGCATAATTAAACAAAACATTTCAGAAACATTATCATCTTGGGCAATAAATAAGGAATTTACTTTCACAATCAGATGCATTGGTTGATCCATTTGTCCGTGTGCTGGTCATGGGTGGACATTCAGTGCAGTTAGTCTGATCAGGAAGTTCCTGGTAGTATCCCAGGTCACACTTTTTACAAGCTGTGTTACCTACAGTGGGCTCCTCACCAGCTAAACACTTGTCTGAAAATTTTTACAGAGTAATAAAACAATTATTTAAAAAATGTGAAACCTCACAAAAGTCATCAATCAAAACATCACCCATTAACCTTTACTAAGTAGCCTCTACCATGTAAAATACCCCAACCAACAATTAGCCAAATATTTGGAGAAACTTTGAACTTCACCTTCAATTGATTAGAGGTCTTGATATTAAATTTCAGCCTTTAAACAATTATATTATTTCCAATTTTGGCAAATATTATTCCAGATTTGAGTAAATATCAATTTAGATAATTCTAACAAATATAAATTTTGGCAAATTCTATTTCAGATTTTGTTAATTAAGTCATAAGGTTTATAAGTCTGATTTATAAAAATACAAATGTGAAAATACACTGGATTTGAAAGTTAGCACCTTTAAGTGTAAAGATAAATTTAAAACTATTTATAGGAATGATTAACTTGCTACTGTTATGTTATCAGGGTTTTTTATATTTCAAAACAAAATTTTTACTGAATGTGGTTTTTTGTTTTCTTCCAGCATGTTGCACATATATAAGCTTTAGACAAAACTCATCTTATCCAATAATTTGAAGCTTTAGATATAACATATTTTATTCAATCTTTTGTAAGCTTCAGACTGATTTTAACCTAAATTTACTTCTGATGATATCAGTACCATATTAACAAAATGTAGCCTTTTCTCAATGGCTTAGATATAGTTTGAATGTATTAAAGTTTACAGATGGGCAATCAATATAATTAATACAGTCATTATGACATTAAGAAAAAGGCTTACATATTGTGCACTGGTCTTTAGAGATGGAACCCTTGGTGGGTGTACGCCGATTGTTGGTACATTTCTGGCATGGCTTAAAGCGATCCTGGCCGGTGCTGTTACGGTAAAAACCGATCTCACAGTCGGTGCACTGGGTCTGAGCTGGGTCAAGCTGCTCCTGACCATCAGGACAGAAATCTATAGAAAAATACAAACAGTTAAAACAATGTAACTACAGGTACCACAATGAAATTGTTATATACAATGGACTCTAAAATATAGCTATCACAATAAAATGCAATGTTTAAACTAAAACAATGGATGTAAATTATTATAAACAGTGGACTCTAAAATACAGGAACACAATAAAATAAAATGTTTGAACTAAAACAATGTATACAGCTAGATTATTATATGCAATGGACTCTAAAATATAGGTATCAAAATCAAATGCAATTTTTTAAACTAAAGCAATGTCTACAGATTGCTATATGCATTGGACTCTAAAATACAGGTACAACAATAAAATATGTTTAATCTAAATCAATGTAAGATACATTTGATATGAAATGACTGCTATATTAGTCAAAATTACTGGATTACATGTAGATAAAGGTTTAATGAAACCAGCAACATTTAAACTCAATTTATTCAATCTAGAAATTACCTAGAAACCCGAATGGCCAATAATACTACATTTAACAAAAAAACAAATGAGTCTAAAGCCCTCCATGTTATGTCTACTCTTGTATTATACATGTAACCATACATATTTCTTTATTTAGTAATACAAATAATTTACCTATTCACAAACTATTAAGTAAATAGTAAAGAAAAAACGAGGAATGTTACTGGATACAGGCTTTGACTGTACGTACATTTACAATCTGTTTGGCTGTTGGAAGCCTCACTGTCGGTTGTGTATCGCTCCCCTCCGCATGATATACACTTGTACTGCTGAGATTTGTTCTGATAAGAACCAATGTCACATTTCAAACACTCCAGCTCATTGGTTGCATTCCGGTAGAAACCAGGCTGACAGTCACCTATAACAAAAAGTGAGCTACAAATTCACCTGTAGGCTGATCGCTAATAATCAGTGCTCTGCTACTGTACGCTATATCACTGCCTGATGCATCTCAGGGATCATCCTCAATTAACAAAAGAACCACTGATGTGTGTGATAGGCCCATCAAGTGCTTGATAGCGAAGCACCGATCCCAGTGCTGTTGTACTTAAGCCATTGGACATAAGGCTGATAGGTACAGAGTTCACAGCTCCCATCCAGAGCGAATTTTGATGACTCAATGGTTAAGTGTAAGACCACTACACCATCTTCTCTCTCACTAACCACTAACAACTGTCCTGGACAGACAGCCCAGACAGCTACATGCCCAGCACAGCTTGCATGAACCTAAGTTGAAATGAAATTAATGACAGAGAAGTACACATATTAATGAATGTGTTATGTGTACGATTGGTTAATAATATAATGTGGAATTTATACAATGGGATGGATTAATATTGTGATGGTGTTTTTGTCCAACTACTAATGATACTGAGGGTGTTGTCTGATTAATGAAGTTAAATATGTATGTTATTGGAACCATCAGAGGTGAGGTGTGGTGGCCTAGTAATGGTAAACACAACATACTATTACCCCATGTTGCGTGCAAAGCGTGATGATCCTGTATGACTTAGTAAAGAAGATATAATGTGAAAAAAATGAACTCTTTTCTCCTGGAGCATGTTAACTAGTGATGTAATGACAGTGCCATTTGCAGTCAATCTTTACAAATATCATCTGCATACACAGAACATTAATTTCAGTGTTTTGTATTCGAAACATTCACAATTACTTGCAAAGTATAAGTGACGTGGTCAAAGCTAGATGGGGTTTGATTAATTTCCAGGTGTATATTAGACATCAAATAGTTAAAAGTTTACAATGTGCTGAGGTGTCAGCTATGAAGGGCTGAAGCACTTACCAACATTACACATGAGGTCAGATGTTGAACCTGTGGTGTTTGTAGTTGTCTTTTCTTTACACTTTATACAAGTACGATCATTGGCTGTTCTATATTTCCCAATAGGACAGGGCTGGCATGTTCCATCCTGGGATATTTCCTCACCTGCTGGACAGTCATCTGAAAAGAAATAAATAATTCATAAGAGAGAGGAATTTACGAAGGCTCAGCACTACACTGGACTAGATGGTGGTTCAGGGCCAAAACATGTTTAATAAAGACATGTTTAACATCAACATGAACTTAACAAATGTTACTAGGGGATCACGAATGAATGAATGAATGTTTGTTTAATGATACCCCAGCACAAAAGTACATATCGGCTACTGGGTGTCACAACTAGGGAATCACATGCAGATGTTTTGCTAATGGCCAAGAAAACCGAAAACAGACCGTCAAATGTCATCAGTTTGTTCCACAAAAATCAATTTCAAATATTCTATCTGGACATGAGTCTTATTTATTCTTTAAACACTAACCTCATTTATTCAATATACTGTAGATCCTGAAATTAATGTGTCCCTAAGTAAATGCGAGTAATGGTGGGCAAACTAAAATGTGACATGAAATTAATATGAGTGCCCCCTATGAAATATTACTTTCCCAATAACACACGTCTGTGTACTTTTCGGTTAAATATGAGTTACAGGTGTTGTCAATGAGATCTACTCACTAACATGTCTGTCTACACATTAACCTGTTTAGTGACCAGTGTTTTCAACTCATAACATATTTTTGCAGTAATCATTTACAGGTACCTAACGTGTATAAATGTAGTTACCTAAACCTGGCTAAAACATTAGCATTACAACTTTATCTTCCTAATAAGATAAGCCAACAAAGTTGCAGTGAATTTGAACAAAACGGTTGACCTCAGGATTAGCTTTTGCTGATCTGTTTTGCTTATGATGAATTGTGTTCCAATTGTTTTATAAATGTAGTAGAAATTTAATCTTTGTTTTGTTTAAAAAGCATATGATGCATAGCTTGCTGGACTATTGCTGGACAAAACATAGAAATAAATGCTTCATATATTAATGCGAAAAACACAAATATTATGATGTTATTAATTTCAGGATCTACCTACAGTATATCTGTATAATGTATCAAAATACTGTGTCAAGTTTAAAAGCAAAGCAAGACAGGTTTCCACAAAATAAAAATGTTTCCATAAAATAATGGTAACCTATACCTTCTTATGAAGCCCTTTGTTGATGACAACACTGTTAAGCAATAAAGGATTGGACGGATCCTTGGACTGGGTGACAATCTAACCAGGTTAAAACATTTGTTCACAGAACACCATTCAGTTCAAACAAAATACAATTTTGTTATTATTATTACTAGGTATTTGTGGTCATCTTAATGTTTCTGTAGCCAAAATGGGATTTTATTTCACATAAATCTGGAAAAAAATATCCTAATATTAGAAATAAAGATGCAGTTTCAGTTGCTATGATGGCCAGATTGAATGTAATGTACAGAGATACCTGTACTCTTTTAGATTCGTTGTTAAGTTTCAGACGACCATTAATTTAACTTTTATTATATAAGTACAAATGTATATAAAGATTATTTAATTATTAATAAATATTACCTGTAGACATAATTGACGTTTCCTTCTTCGGACGGTGAATACAAATTTTGTTATGTAGGGCTACAGCCTTAACATGAAAAATATTTGTGAGTGTTTTTTTTTTTTTCTTCAACAAAAAATATAAATTAATAAAATTTAACATATATAAATACATCATGCTTAGGTATATCTTTGTGCCAAATATGTACAATGTACAATTTGGCATTCGCAACCGAGTACTGTTGTTGTCTCGAGCTGTAAATAGTCTGACACCAAAGTACTATGCGGTGTTTGTGTCCAACCTTTTCTTTTGCGATCAAATACACACGTCTTTCTTCGGATACAATCCTTTAATAAACCGTAAAAAGACGACCCTGATCGTTTAAAGTGTTTATTTTTACACACAAAGGCCGCGCAATACCGCATTGTTGGACTGAAAAGATCGTAAGCCCCTTACTCCAT
>JAECMU010019543.1:2316-18641 GCA_016106625.1 Dracogyra subfuscus
AAAAAAAAAAAAAAAAAAAAAAAAAAAAAACAAGTGGAGATGCTCCGATTTTCATAGAAATGTGGAATAGAATAGAATAGGGTACATGATGTCTGTTAATGAGTCATTGTTACCTGCAGTGAACCAGGACAGGACCAGGCCGGGACGGAGGAGTATCTCTTGTCAGCCAGAAGAATTCCAGTAAGTCCAACACTTTAGGTACTCCGTGATCAGGCCATGACGTGAAGTGGTAATGGTCAAACGTCTTGCTTTTCTTAGACTGAGAAATAATCACAAAATAAATATTTTACATAAGAAATATATTTTAATATACAGTGGATCAGTAATATGTCTATGTTTTAAGTAACTTTATTTTTAAACAATAGGCTCAGTGTTTAATGTCCATTTGTATCAGTAGTAGATAAATCATTAACTTGTAAAGACGACTTTCGAATATTCATGCGTCACGTTTAAATAGTATTGAAATAAAACTGTATGAGACATATTTATAAATTTTGTAAAATTACTTTTATTCTGATAATTTTAAAATTTAATAAAATTTAAAAAGGGAAAGATTCCTAAATGTTAGTCTGTGAAGACTGCCCGTGAACATTGTTGTACTGAGCTTTAGAGCTACTCAATCAGAACTCTAGGAGAAAATAGCCTTTTAAATGTGCAATGTTACATTTCTACTTGAAATGTTTAAATTCAATAAAAAAATTAAAAATTCAAATTTTTTGAAATATCGTTCAATTATTTACGAACATGAATGAATGTTTGTTTAACGACACCCCAGCACAAAAATACATATCGGCTATTGGGTGTCACAAATGGTATATTTACGAACAATGCCTATGTGAAACCAATGTCTGTTCTTAGGACTAGACTTGCAAACAATTTTGAAATAATATAAATAATCCTACATTTATTAACTTTAAAGATGCTTGCCTTTCTCTGGGTGACTTGTATCTTTCGGATGGTGTAATCAGCTCGTTCAGTGATGTCTTTGATAACTACGTCGAAATACCCAACATTCATCAACCCCAAATCATTCCAGTACGGTTCACACTTATGCTTAAGGACAAAAGGTTATTATTAGATACAACAGTGAAACTAATTTGTTGCAATAATTATGTGAAACATGCATGATTAACAGTAACCAAGACTATGACAAAATGTCTTATTGAACAGAAGTATGTCTTTAAAAAAAAGAGTAAATTATTTAGTAGAGTATGCATATGATCCCGTTTGTAGGGATTTTAAAATCGAAAAACGGATATCATTAAATGAAATATATCGATAATCTCTCAAAATATGAAGAAAAAAAGCATACAACAAATATAAACTATCTATCAATAACAAAAAATCAAGACATGTATACAGTTTAATTATTACTGGATGACCATATATTCACCACATTAAAATGGCGCTTCCTCATAAACAATGAAGAGAAAAGTATTTGTTATTAAGAGAACTGTCCTGAATTTGTAGTCACTGTAATACATTTTCGGCCAATATAGCATTTTGTAATTATTAAAATTTAACAGTACTTTACTGATACTATTGCTTAGAATAGAAATAATGTTTTTTTTTGGGGGTCTTATATTGGATTTTTTGTTTTGGGTCTACAATATAGTTTTACGGATTTTCTACCTACTGCCAACATGATTTTAAAGCAGCTGGCCACTATATACCCCTACATGTGTATTTCGATATAAAACAGTTTGTAAGTTTTAAACCCAGAAATATTAGATTTGAAGAGAGGAATCTAGTACCTAATATAATGGCTTAAAACTCTTTTATAAACACCAAACACAAACCTTTCCACCCTCCACCAGGTTTGTCAACATAACAATTTGTCCACAGTCCTGCTCCCAGATCATTCTCCAGAAATCTGGTAAAGTCACTTTGTTTGGAGCTAAAATATAACATGAGTGTTTAAATAATAATAATTGTGTTCTGGTCTTGTTCAACATCGACCAATATGTATTATGATATTATAACAACATGGTTAAATGGATGATGCTAACAGTAACTGTTGGTAGGCCTATCATGCAGAGACGATGTCAGTCTGTCACTTTCTGTTCTTCTGTTCAAGCTGTTGGTCATGGTTTTTCATCATTAAACTGCATATTACTTTAAAAGTTTAAATGCCTTTTTCTGGTCATCCTGATTCATGCAGAAATCAAACTTATTTTTATGTGAAAACAAAAATAAAAAAAGGAACAAGCCTTCCAAGAAACCTGTCTTAGAACTAATATTTTATTTTCGCAATACCAGAATGGCATATTCATATGTTAATGTGTACCTGTGCCAGATATACAATATGCCATTTTTTTCTGTTTCACTTCCAGTTGTATTATTTTGAACAGTTTTACCAATTATGCATATCTATTTTTTAAACATCATACCTTGCGATGCAATGAAGTAGTTTGGTTTTCCGTATGCCTGAAAATTAAAATATAGCAAGTTAATCTGAAATGATTTACTATTTCAATATTATGTTTAGAATAGTGCTCGAAATGAACACTGGGCGTGCTATAAAATGAGTATGTATATATGCAACACATATTGTATAGGTATATAAATATGGCAAATTTATTGTGAATCAATATCTTAATGTTGGGAAATGCAATTCGTGTTAACAGGTAGTTTTATCTGAATAATTAAACAGCATAATATGCTGTACTACTGAAACAATAGATGTAATACTAAACGACTTAAACTGGAAACAAAACAGGTACTATGTGTATTATACTTGTTTTGTTATAATAGAACATATTTGACAATGATCAACATTATGTCTGATCAAGCTACAATTGAATTACTGTTTAAGACTACAACCCAGATAGTTGTTTGACGTCTGTGCATTTTTGGTTTCCTGTAAACTATTTTTAAAAATAAGAACACCAAGTGTGACCGGGTCTTCCACAAAAATGAAAGTCCGAATATACGAGGGCGTGCTAATGGCCCGCTCGACCACACAATATAATGAAAGCCCAAACTATTGTAGTAATATTATTGTCAACACTTACATCTACATAACTGGCGTTGATGTAGTCAGAATGTGCAATGTTTGGCAGAAGAGATAGCTTCACACGGTTATTGTTATCTAAAATAAATATAGAAACATTTCCTTCCACTATGGATATAATACATTATGGTTTTTTTTGTTAACGACGCACTCAACACATTACAATTACGTTTATATCGGCGTCGGACATATGGTTATGTCGAGAGAAAAAAACAGTGGTTAGCTGACGGGGATCAATCCTAGACCGACCGCGCATCAGGTGGGCACTGTACCACTGGGCTATGCTACCCGCCCATAATAAAACTAAGACACAGAGAAATATATACAGAGAAACAGTGAGACAAAATCACATACACAGACAGTCAGCCAGAGACAGCGAGAGCGAGAGCGAGAGAGATACACAATGGTATGTATTGAATAATTAATAATTAAATCATAAAGTACATATATTCCTTGTGTAAACTAAAATCAACATAAAAAGCTCAAACAAGTATATGCAACAATCATCTAGCCATTCACACAATAACTATGTCAATATACAACAAGCATGAACTCACATGGATAGTAACCAGCAAATCGGTTCTTGCACCTGTTATCTGGAATCTGTGAATCGGTGTATGGATGCTTGAATCCACTTGGTAGTTTCTGAAATCAAAATAAGATGTTTTGTTTTACCTGTTACTGGACTGATGAAACCTGGAAAACAAACACTGGTGATACCTTACATACATTCACAAATAGGTAGGTACATGAATAGACATTACAGACGCGCACACGTGCTCGCGCAAACACACACACACACACACACACACACATAGAGCACAACACACACAGAAACATACATGCAACAGATTTGCAAGTCTGCTCAAATAGACGTTATGTAGAAAAAGCCCTGTACACAAACATGTGTTGACAGATCATGAAAATATGCATAATAGGCAAATAAGAATATATGTCTGAATGTGTAACCGGTGGAGTTGGTTATAATAGTATTAAATAATTCACGAGTGCTTGATGCTCGATTGTGCACTATGTGGACAAATATTGTTTCATTAGTTAATGTTTAACATTCCTAAAGCTGAAATCACCCAAAATGTAGTTGTGTGCTATGCTGTCAGGTATCAGTGGTTTGATGATCTCGATTTAATAATTTTCAAGATAAAAACATACCAATTTATTACTACTAATGGTATAGCCGTCGAAGTGGTGGAGGGAGGTCAGGCGACACTGACTCCCAACTTGGAAGCTAATGAACTGAGCCCCCAGTTTACATACGAATTAAAATATTGATGATCCTCCCCCTCCAGAGCGGGCTGTAGCCCAGTGGTACAGCGCTCGCTCGATGCACAGTCGGTCTGGGATCGATATCTGTCTCTGGGCCCATTGGGCTATTTCTCGGTCCAGCATGTGCACCACGACTGGTATATCAAAGGCCGTGTATAAAAGATCCCTTGCTTGCTGCTAATCGAAAACAGTAGCCCATGAAGTGGCGACAGCGGCTTTCCATTGTCAATATCTGTGTGATCCGTAACCATATGTCTGACGCTGTATAATCTTAAATACAATACATTGAGTGTGTCGTTAAATAAAAAAACAATTTCTCCCCCTCCAGCCACTATAATCTTCACCTATGTGTGTTAAAGGCGATAAACACTGCTTCCATTACTGTAAACCATCAACCCTTAAAACCTAGGCTATTGAGAAAAAGAAATGCAATAAATGAATGTTTAATGACATCCCAGCAAGAAACCTTCATCAGCTATTGGGTTGTCGAATCATGATAATTGCAAATATGAAATAAACTATTGAGTGAAATAATACTCACAACAAAATAACAAGAACAAATAATTGAAAATGGCTTACAAGATATTCTGCATCAAATCCTCCAGGCTGTCTTCTGACGCTCTCTATGATACCTTCAAGTTCTGAGACGTCAAAACCTTCTTCTGGCAGATTGAATGGAGGAGGGGCTGGTTGATCAGCATTGTAATACGTGTTAGGATCCTGGACCTCCTCCTCTTCATCAGTCTGTTGGTCTTCAGGCTCTCCTTCATCCACAACTGGTACTACATCACTGACGTTAGTCTCGTTTACTTGAAGGTTTTCAGTTGAACTTCTTGCAGATGGTTCAACATTAACGTAAACAGGTCCTTCGGCTGCACCATGTTTTCTTTCTGCAAATTATTATAATGTGTTCATGCATTCTATTTTGTGAGTTATTCACATTAAAATGTATCTTGTTTTGTGACAGTATTATTGTAGTGATATTAATAAACAATAACACCACCATCACCAACAACACGAACAACGGAATTAACACCAACACAAAAACATCCAATAACCACAAAAACTAGAACAAATGTAATATGCATAGTACAGTACCTTTTTGCTCTGTATCATTTTCTGGAAAAATTATATCATCAGCTTTGTTTTTATCCGTTGATCTCTTTCTTCTCCTAAAAATAAGCAAAACTGCTGTCATTGTTGTACATAGATCGTTAATGTATATCAATACCTGCTAGTGCCATCGCATACACTAAAATCCATTTAGCACTGTCCGGGACAGTTTGTTTATTGCAAACAATTTTGAAACTTATGCAATCTTGTATAATTAGGACCCAACAATATCAACAGTGTAACATTACTTGCAATAAGCAGAGTGTTTGGGACGAGACAAAACGGTGATCTGTGTATGAAATGGTCTCTATTGCTGCTGCTTCTGCTTCTTCTGCTGCTGCTACTGACGCTGCTGCTGGTACTACTACTACTACTACTACTACTACTACTACTACTACTACTACTACTACTATTACTATTACTACTGCTGCTGATGCTGGTACTGCTGATGCTGGTACTGATTCTGCTGCTGCTGCTGCTGCTGGTACTGTTGATACTACTACTATTACTACTACTACTACTGCTGCTGATGCTGGTACTGCTATTACTACTACTACTGCTACTACCACTGCTGCTGATGCTGCTGATGCTACTACTACTACTACTAATGTCACTACTACTACTACTACTAATGTCACTACTTCTACTACTACTACTACTGCTGCTGCTGCTGCTACTACTACTACTACTACTACTACTAACATCTCTACTTCTACGACTACTACTACTACTACTACAACTACTACAACTAAATAATATTCCTGCTGCTGCTGCTACTACTACTACTACTACTACTACTACTACTACTACTACTACTACTACTACTACTACGACCACCACCACCACCACCACCACCACCATCACCACCACCACTACCACTACTACTACTACTGCTACTGCTGCTACTAATAATAATAATAATACATAAATGACTATTGACATAACCATCATGAATGAATTATGTTTTTAAGATTTGAGACTTCAGGTTTTATTCGAACAATATCAGCATGCAAAACCATATACTACATTTCAAAATGAAGATAATAACGAGTAAGATATTACCTCATGAATAAAACGATGATGATTGTCACAACAACGACAACCACAGCAACACTGACGACGCCAGCGATAATTGGCACAGAAGTGTCAGTAGTGCCAGTAGTGCCAGTAGTTTCTGGAAGCGCTGTAATGTAATAAAGTACTTTAAAATATTAAGAAAACTGTGTCTAAATTATTTTGTATATTAATTGCAATAAAGATTTGCATCCCATATATTAAACTTTCAGAATATACTAATACCTATAGTCGCTCCCAATTATGAACATCATTTCCTTATAATGGTATGCATTATATTGTTATGCATTTCTCAATTGATTGGGGTTGTTTATTAATTAATGGGCGTGGGAGTGCTGATATTGGGGGGGGGGGGGGGGTTATTTCCAAAACAGTTTTACTTTTTTGTTACCTCAAATCAAATTAAAATAATTTACAACGTTTATGGAGCTGGGAAGGATAGTATATTAGTATTTATTTTTATAAATAATGTATACTTGAAATAAATGGGGGTTTATAATTATTTTATAGAAATTTAGTAGAAAACAAGAAGTATCGGGGTGGTTTTTTTAGTTTGAACAGAGGAAACACATTTAATACAGAACATTCGAATTGAACACAAGGCATGCTAATTGATCAAATAATGTTCATTGTAATGTAAAGCTTACTTTTAAAATGGTGGATGATACAAAATGTAATTCTAAAAAAGCAGTACCACTGATCACCCACTGAGCATTTCCTGAAGGCATTAAAATCATGGTCGATTGACTTACCAATTTCTTCTCCTGTAACCTATATTATTTTGTTTTGGGGTGTAGTACTCCTTTTTTTTTCCTTTGAGCGTTATTTTCCATATCAAACACTTCGAGATTTCTCTTTTAAGCTGTTCTACTGGGGAAATTGTCCATATAATATTCATACAACTGCAGTCAAGGGATATAAAAGAAATATCGAAATGGTGGGCGCAGATATAACTCTCGAAGAAAAGGCTAAAGTTTGTTTTGTTTAACAACACCACTAGAGCACATTGGTTTATTATCATCGGCTATTGGATGTTACACATTTGGTAATTTTGACATATAGTTATGGAGAGAAAACCCTTGCGTTGTTCTCACTAGTATCAAGGGATCTGTTATATGCACCATCCCACATACATGATAGCACATACCATGGTCTTTGATATACCAGTCGTAGTGGACTGGCTGGAACGAGAAACATCCCTATGGGCCCACCGACAACGATTGGTCCCAGACCGACCAAACATAAGCCAAATGATTTTTCACTGGCCTACGTCCCACCCTCAGCCCTTGAAATTCGGACAAGTTTGCTACGGCAGTTAAATGCCGTCGTAAATCAATTTTGCAACGGCACTACGGCGGCAATTTTAAAGAAAATATTAATGCTGTCAAAATTATTCATATATGACCCACTGCAGTAGTAATATGCTAAAATATGACATTTCAACTTTACTTTCGTAAGCTTCTATACTGGAATAAACCTATTTATATTAAATTGAAAACATTGGGCCACACTCGATTATAAATGTTTTTTTCTGGGATCTGAAATTGGAAAGTTCAGAGAAAAATGTCTACATACTTTTTACTACTCTCAGATTTGCGACGGCAATGAAATGCTATCGCAAATCAATTTTACGATAGTTTTTGCGACGGCATTGCCGATTGTCGTCGCGAATTTTGAGGGCTGACCCTTCTAATGAAGAAACAAAGATGTATATTGTATCTTTAAAACATGGGTATGTGATGTACGAAAAGCAAATGAAGAGCCAGTCAACCATAGTTATAAGTACAGCATACTTTAACATTACGCTGCATATTAAGACGTATACAAATAAACATTTCAACATCAATATATAACTTAATAGACTGGGACTGAGCAAACTTCAAGTTTCTGCAATGCATTTTTTAGCTATTTCACTACAAAATCTGAAACATCTGGGTTTTTCTGTGGGTTATTTCATTTATTTGTTTTATTTATTTAATTTTGTATATATTTATTTTGATATTAACTATTTTTGTTTAGTTTTGTTGTTTGTTTGTCCTTTTCTGTTGGCGTTGTATTTTATTTTTTTTAATATTTGGTTTCTTTAATCACCCGATATTGTTATCAACACATATCTATTAAGAGTAGAGACTCCAATCTGCAATTTATTATAACTTTCGTCAATGAATGCTGTGCTATTATTTAACCTTCAATGTGGTAACGCTAAATGCACTATAAGGTATATACTACCAAATCAAATCCGATAGACGACAATAGTAACATATGTGACTATAACTCCAACCTGCAATTTATCAATCAACATAAACGCCACGGATATAAATACTACCTCCCCTCACACTTAATGTGAAGCAGAAAAAATGGGGTTCACGCTGCCTATTTCTGAGATAACGGTTGACGTCTATAACTGCACTAATTCCGCACAAAATTCGAGTACATTGTTTTATACAGGTACCCCCATACATGCTTCAAGCAAACAGCTATTTGACACAGTCGTACTAGATGAAATACAATTGCATACATTTTGCTTTTGCCCATAAGAAACGATTTTATTTTACAACCAACACATTCACATCTATCACCAATCACAGGAATTATGATGTTCACTTCTCTACAAACTTTGACCCAAACGGAAGATATTTGGTTTAGTACTACCTAGAGAAACCAGCTAATGCTTCAAAGTGATGATTACGATCACGACAAACATAATGATAATGACGGCGATGGTTTTTATGATGTTTTAGATGATGGTAATGATGCTTTTGATAATGATGATGTTGATATCATGTATATTTCAGTTAAAAAAAAATTCTTCTTAAAATCCCTCTATTTGGTATTGAGTACGCATACAATGTATGGAAAATCCAGCTAATTAAAATCGACCAAGACTTCCAGAATATCTTTATTTACCTTTATTCGTCGACTTCATTTGCTGAACTATTTTCAATCTCCACTAGGATATGACCCCAATATGTATATGTGAACTTCATAACACACTTGATCTTTGATGAAACACATACCTTGTAAACAGTCCAGTCCTTTAAATCCAGAGATACACCCGCCTTTACACTCCCCATCTTCATAAGGACAGACATCTTTATTCCTGCAGTTTCTGGCATCACAGGACATGGTACAGTTTTCTCCGTATTTACCAGCGTCACATTCTACAACAGATTAGTGATGTCAGTGTTTACAGTGTCACATTCTACAACAGATTAGTGATATCAGCATTTACCAGTGTCACATTCTACAACAGATTAGTAATATCAGTATTTACAGTGTCACATTCTACAACATATTCGTTATTTCCGTATATACAAGTGTCACATTCTACAACAGATTAGTGATATCAGTATTTACCAGTGCCACATTCTACAACAGATTAGTTATCTACGTAGTTGCCAGTGTCGCGTTCTGCAACATATTCGTTATCTCCTTATTTACCAGTGATATATTCTACAACATATTAGTTATCTCTATATGTACCAGTGCCACACTCTACAATGGATTAGTTATCTCCGTATTTACCAATGTCACATTCTGCAACATATTCGTTATCTCGTTTACCAGTGCTATATTCTACAACAAATTAATTATCTCTATATTTACTAGTGACACATTCTACAACATATTAGTTATCTCCGTATTTACCAGTGTCACATTCTACAACATATTAGCTATCTCTGTATTTACTTACATGGATCAGATTCTACAACATATTAGTAATGTCAGTGTTTGCCAGTGCCACATTCAACAACATATTAGTTATCTCCGTATTACCACTGCCACATTCAACAACATATTAGTTATCTCCGTATTACCAGTGTCACATTCTACAACATATTAGTTATCTCTGTATTTACTTACATGGGTCAGATTCTACAACATATTAGTGATATCTAAATTTAACAGTGTCACATTCTAGAACATATTAGTTATCTCTGTATTTACCAGTGTCACATTCTTCAACATATTAGTTATCTCTGTATTTACTTATATGGGTCAGATTCTACAACAAATTAGTTATCTCTGTATTTACCAGTATCACATTCTACAACATATTAGTTATCTCTGTATTTACCAGTATCACATTCTACAACAAATTAGTTATATGTGTATTTACCAGTATCACATTCTACAACATATTAGTTATCTCTGTATTTACCAGTATCACATTCTACAACATATTAGCTATCTCTGTATTTACTTACATGGGTCAGATTCTACAACACATTAGTGATATCTGTATTTACTTACATGGGTCAGATTATACAACATATTAGTGATATCTAAATTTACCAGTGTCACATTCTACAACATATTAGTTATCTCTGTATTTACGTATATGGGTCAGATTCTACGACAAATTAGTGATATCCAAATTTACCAGTGTCAAATTCTACAACAGATTAGTTATCTCAGTATTTACCAGTGTCACTTTGTTTTGTTTTGTTTTGTTTAACGACGCGCTCAACACATTCTAACTACGGTTATATCGGCGTCGGACATATGGTTATGTCGAGAAAAAACCCAGTGGTTAGCTGACGGGGTACCAGTGTCACATTCCATAACATATTTGTTATCTCCTTATTTCCCAGTGCTATATTCTACAACATATTAGTCATCTCCATAATTACCAGTGCCACATTCTACAAAAGATCAGTTATCTCATATTAGCTATCTCCGTAATCACCAGTGTCGCATTCTACAACATATTAGTTATCTTCGTATTTACCAGTGTCACAGTCTACAACAGATTTGAGTACATATTCAATGTATGGAAACTCCAGCTAATTAAAATCAACCAAGACTTCCAGAATATCTTTATTTACCTTTATTCATCGACTTCATTTGGTGAACTATTTTCAATCTCCACTAAGATATGACCCCAATATATATATGTGCGCTGCATAACACACTTGATCATTGATGAAACACATACCTTGTAAACAGTCCAGTCCTTGAAATCCAGAGATACACCCGCCTTTACACTCCCCATTTTCACGAGGACAGACATCTTTATTCCTGCAGTTTCTGGCATCACAGGACATGGTACAGTTTTCTCCGTAATTACCAGCGGCACATTCTACAACAGATTAGTGATATCAGTATTTACAGTGTCACATTCTACAACAGATTAGTGATATCAGTATTTACCAGTGTCACATTCTACAACAGATTAGTAATATCAGTATTTACAGTGTCACATTCTACAACATATTCGTTATTTCCGTATTTACAAGTGTCACATTCTACTTACATGGGTCAGATTCTACAACATATTAGTGATATCTGTATTTACTTACAGGGGTCAGATTCTACAATAGATTAGTGATATCAGCATGTACCAGTGTCACATTCTACAGCATATTAGTGATATCAGCATTTACCAGTGTCACATTCTACAACAGATTAGTGATATCGGTATTTACCAGTGTCACAATATACAACAGATTAGTGATATCAGTATTTACTGTGTCACATTCTACAACAGATTAGTTATCTACGTATTTGCCAGAGTCGTATTCTAAAACAGATTAGTTATATCCGTATTTGCCAGTGTCGCATTCTGCAACATATTTGTTATCTCCTTATTTACCAGTGATATATTCTACAACATATTAGTTATCTTTATATTTACCAGTGGCACATTCTACAATGGATTAGTTATCTCCGTATTGACCAATGTCACATTCTGCAACATATTCGTTATCTCCTTATTTACCAGTGCTATATTCTACAACAAATTAGTTATCTCTATATTTACCAGTGGCACATTCTACAACATATTAGTAATGTCAGTGTTTGCCAGTGCCACATTCTACGACACATTAGTTATCTCTGTATTTAACAGTGTCACATTCTACAACATATTGGTTATCTCTGTATTTACTTATATGGGTCGGATTATACAACAGATTAGTGATATCCAAATTTACCAGTGTCACATTCCACAACATATTTGTTATCTCTGTATTTACCAGTGTCACATTATACTACAGATAAGTTATCTCCGTATTTACTTACATGTGTCACATTCTACAACATATTATATTAGTTATTTCTGTATTTACCAGTGTCACATTCTACAACAGATTAGTTATCTCCGTATTTACCAGTGTCACATTCCATAACATATTCGTTATCTCTTTATTTACCCCTGCTATATTCTACAATATATTAGTTATCTCCATATTTACCAGTGACACATTCTACAAAAGATCAGTTATCTCATATTAGCTATCTCCGTATTTACCAGTGTCGCATTCTGCAACAGATTAGTAATATCCGTATTTACCAGTGTCACATTCTACAACATATTTGTTATCTCTGTATTTACCAGTGCCACATTCTGCAACAGACAGCACACCACATAGTGAATATTATATGTTCATGTTATGTGTTTATTACATTTCACAACCACCCTTCTGTGATTCCTATTCATGAATTATACTTATGATGGTGGTGTTTTGTGTTAGGAGAGGTTGTATGAATATTATTACACTAATTGTCGGCCGTGTTTGGAAGTTGTCACTGCTTGTCAGAGACCGGCCTCGGTGGCGTCGTGGTTAGCCATCGGTCTACAGGCTGGTAGGTACTGGGTTCGGATCCCAGTCGAGGCATGGGATTTTTAATCCAGATATCGACTCCAATCCCTGGGAAGATGTAAACCACTTGCACCGACCAGTGATCCATAACTGGTTCAACAAAGGCCATGGTTTGTGTTATCCTGTCTGTGGGAAACCCCCCAAAAAAGATCCCTTGCTGTTAATCGGAAAGAGTAGCCCATGAAAGGCGACAGCGGGTTTCCTCTCAAAATCTGTGTGATCCTTAACCATATGTTTGACGCCATATAACCGTAAATAAAATGTGTTGAGTGCGTCGTTCAATAAAACATTTCTTTCTTTCTTTCTTTGCTTGTCAGACGGACAGATATGCATTCTTTGTTTACGTCTCAGCTTGTACATTGATAGTTCAACACTAATAATACAGTAATTCGGCAATAAAAGTATACAAGTTAAAACTACTAAACGACTTTTAGAAAGACTAAAAAAATATATTGTATTTACAAGAAATAAAACTATCAATCACAATGTCTATGTGTATACAAAATGCAAAAATAAAATAAGATGACAACTGTTGGCTGTAACTTTAACAATATCCAGGTGGCTGGGAAAACACGTTTTCTTTATTTAGAAGGTTATTGAAATTTGCTTCAGTAGCAGAGGACATTGAATAAGAACATGTTCTCCAGATTGTATATAACTAACAATTACCAGCTCATTTACTAGCTTAAACAACACGCAAACTAGTATTGTAATGCGTATCATTTACTACAAAACGTAAACTGAACTTTTTTTGTTTTTTTTTCAAAACGTAAATGGCATATAGCAAGCTTGTTGTCGTTTTCTGTGTACTGAAAGGAACTAAACATGCAAACATAAAATATACCTTTTGTTTACTTCACAGCTAAATGTGGCTTAAACATATGCGGTTCCTGGTTTGGCCTACATGATAAAAACTATATTAACAGCTCTCCCACCATTTTATAATAATACATTTATACAGTTGTCATGACAATTTCCTAATATTAAGCAGTGTATTATTTCAAAAGTTAATCTGCTGATGGAAAGAAAATGTTTGTAAAAAGCGGCATTCGTCACAAGTGTGTACGCAAGTACTCGGCGTTGCGTACATAATATTATCTCAGCTATAAAACAAGGTAAATGTAACGGCAGATGTGTTTGCACCATGTCATTTGAAAGTGTATAAATTATGCACAATTTGTGTTGTTTTATCTTATAAAACGTGCACACACACAACACACACACACACACACACACACACACGCACACACACACACAGAGAGAGAGAGAGAGAGAGATAGAGAGAGATACTTTTTTTTAAATGACGATCCTTAGACAGCATCAACAATTATACAACTTGCAATTAAATTAATGCTTTCGAACGAAATACCTATCTGTTGGACTAAGTAATCCCATAATATATTAGAATAGCCAAATATGTGACTGAATGTCATTCTATTAGCACACATTATTGTTTTCCTCTGTTGTTTTACTTATTTTCCTTCCGAACATGAAATATTGTTAACAACGTGGTAATATCGATAATATAGGTATTTGATTTTGGGTCATTGACATACGGGTCTCCCGAAATAGTGGACACTGCGTTTGAGAATTGCAAAGCTGTTCTCCTTTGGTCTCTTTCGTGTATAAAAAACACCAAATATTTGTAAGATACATGTATTTGTTGGCATGTAATTGCCGTGGTTTATAGTCTTTACCTGTTATGCTGGGGAAACAATTAAAATCCAAAGTATTTTTGATTGCTGTAGTTTAGTTTGATACTCATTGGTCTGATTGCGAGCCTTCAATTAACTAAATACTGTTATTTTATTAATGGCAGGTGACATAATATAAAATGAATTAAATCGTACCTGGACAGCTAAATACATGTATTGAGTTCGCATATAATTGCAAGTGTTGCACTATGACACTATAATGGAAGAATATTCGAGACCTTTCTACTTATACAAGTTATTTAAAAGGTTCGAACTGTACACCGGAAGTGAGATAGTATATGGTTAAGTACTTACTGTCTGTGCACGTATCTCCTTGATAACCAGCATCACATGGTCCATCACAAGAACCAGTCGCGTGATCACATGGTGCATTGGCCACAATTAAAAATCCATATTGTCCTTGATTGTTCTAATATAGTTTCACAATCATTGGTCTGACTGCTAGCCTTTATTTAACAAAATACTAAATTATTGTATTAATGGCCGGTGATAGAATATAAAAATAATTGAATCGTATATGGACAGCTAAATACATATATTGCATTCGAATATAGTTGTAAATGTTGCACTATGACAAAATAATGGAATAATATTCGGAAATGATCTACGTATATAAGTTATTTAAACTGTACAGCGGAAGTGAGATAGTATATGGTTAAATAGTTACTATCTGTGCACATATCTCCTTGATAACCAGCATCACATGGTCCATCACAAGAACCAGTAACGTGATCACATGGTGCATCATCAGCTTTACAGTGTCTGGCGCTGCATGACGTATTGCATCTTGGGCCATATGCCCCTGGACATCCTGTTAATGTAATGATATACTAGTAACCTAGACTAATTTATTTTATTTTAGCTCATACAGATCATTTTAATTCTGAAGTTTATTAAATTGGGTAAAACTATTTTTAAAATGCAAATGAAGTATAGTATTGCCGTTAGTGGTGTCATATTGCTGTTATGTAGGCTGACTTTAATCATTAATTTGTTTTCAAAGTTCATAGCGCATCCGAGCACGTTATAAAAATTATAATTACACTTACATAACACCAATTGTTCTACCATATTTGAGATGAAACTCACTATTTTATTAACAATCATATATGCATATCTGTACAAATCCATATCACTAGTCAAGTAATTTAATCCTAGGCAAATATGCATTCATGTCTGGACAGTTAAAATATACCAAAATTTATTTTAAGATGTGATTTAATATTGCAATATGTGATTGCAAATAGGAATGATTTTTTTTCATCTATAACCTACAACGGAAAGGTTATTTTAGTTCAAGTGTTATATGCTGACTTTAGTTTAAATTCAAAGAAAATATTACTTTTGCCAAGAAAAGATGACTTTCCACCAAATATCACTTCTATGATTTCTGTAGATCGATACATTTCATAGCTATTTATATAAAATAATGTCAAAAACGTAAGTCTGTATTCGGAACTTTCGTGTCTTTTATCCATCTAGCACTTAACCAGTGGCGTAAATATGGGGGCCTGGGGGTGG
>JAECMU010019550.1:0-13886 GCA_016106625.1 Dracogyra subfuscus
CACTCAACACATTTTATTTACGGTTGTATGGCGTCGGATGATTATTAAATCAATATGCTCTAAAGTTGATGTCGTTAAACACCACCCACCCCCACTAACTTTACCCTTTCCAAACGAAAGAATATTTATTTGAATTTGTCGATTTTAACACGTATATTTTTAGTATATTTTATTAAACAATATATACATGATTAATGTGTTACTAGTATACAAACTAAACTTTGAAATTTCTACTAACACTTTATAAAATACTAATTCTGAAATAGGAAGTTACGTTGTCATGATCAAATCGGTTTTAACGAAACACTCTAGTACCGTATCCTCAAACGCACGTTCTTCGTAAAGTGCAAGATTTCTCTTTTAATTGTTCGAGACGAACCCTACAATTTGAAATCGGCAAACGCACGTGCTAACTGAAACTGACAACGGGCTGTCGTTTGAACTTGGCGAGCTATGGTGGCACTGACTACGAATCGAGCGTATACTTTTGACGATACCCATTCATAGCGAACACACACGAGTTTTTTAAAAATGCATTTGAGCTTGCATTTCCCATTTGTACATGGTGTTGTAATATGGTAACCAGACAATGTAACTTTAATACTTTGTTCTTGGTTAGCAAATACATTATACACTGAAAACACGTCTGACAATAATCAGCCGCATACGAATGAATGTTTGCAGGTTTATGTTCTACACGAATAGTTTGTTGTCTATTAACAGTTACTATTTTACGGAGATGAACTGACTGTCCGATATAAAATTCATCACAGTTTGTACATTTTAAATCCTAAATTATATTTGCTGATAAACAAGTCATATTGCTCTGCACAGTAAATGCATTTTTACTAAATGATGAGCCTTCTAGCAGGCGTTCCAACATACCACAGGGTGGGTCCTTGTATTGTGAAACTCTGACGGATGTGTCTTGTTCTCAATAGTTCGCCTTTGTTAGTCACTTTTTTTTAAGTTTGCAGGTTGTCGTTTACTTTTAATTGTTGTGAATATAGTTCGAATATTCGTCAGTGGCGCTATTGTTTGTAAATATAAAAATTATCGTATGCCTTTAAAAATAAGTCAGCATTCAGGTTTACTTTATAGTGTGTTATTTGTACAAGTCGCTTGGTCTTGATTACAAGCTTTTTAGGAAAACGCCTAGTGCAGTCTGATTCATTGTACTGCTGCGTTCGATACTATGATACAAATGTGTCGAGCAGGACAACGACTGTACTGTGGCAGTCGTGAGAACTAAAGAAATCAAAATATTGATTGTGTTAGTTGTGGTTTTAATTACCAATATATCGAAGAATGGAGGTTTCTGTTTACTATTTGGTACTGTGAATTTTATATTTCATGTATTTCATTAGTCTCACCTCAATTCAACATGAAGGGCTATCTGCGCGTGTGTGTGTGAGGGTGTGTGTCTCTGCCCCTCTGAGGGTGTGTGTGTGTGTGTGTGTGTGTGTTTCTCTCTCGTGTTTTTTCCTGTGATCTGTTTTCCATGACCTTTTCGCCCCTGACATTTTTGTCCTAGATTCGTTTGTATATATATATATATATGTGTGTGTGTGATTATGTGTGTGTGCCTCTATTATTAGTCGGAAACATCTTACAATGTTCCTTTAAAAGATTCCAATACATTTCTTATGCCAAATATATAATTTCTCGTCAGCTTGAGATGATCACACTCCATCAAAATGTGGCGCACAGTCAGTGTACGTACACTGACAATATTCACATGAGGACGAGGGTCCTTCTTTAAACAACAATGAATGCGTCAAATATGTATAGCCGATGCGGGGTTGGCACAAGACTACGTCATCCTTTCTGCACCGCCTTTAGGAAGACTGCCACTCACCCAGGACTGCCGTGACAGAATCGAGCTTGTTCACAACCGATCCGTCCCAATCGTCTTGCCAAGTCGAAAATATATATATTGGTTAATTTTACATTTACAATCACTGTAGGGGACACCAACATGGACACGGGGCAAGTTCAAAGTTCACTTGGCAGCAACATCTGCCTTTTCGTTATCGTTAAAGGGACATTTTTGAGTTTTCTGTATGGTAAGATGTTTCCGATTAATACAATACATATTTCGACGATAAAACATACATATTAAGTATATTTTCTTGTTAAGAATATTAGTGTCTGTATATTCAATATGTTTTTGGTCGTCTTAATATTTGTAAGAAGGTGAAACTGGAATTTGTCTTCAAATAATTTCGTACGTACGAAAAACAATATTTGAGGAAATAAAGTGAAATGTAACCTAGTGCAAATACTACAACGATCGGATACATGTTTAATATACAGCCACTAATAATGCATGCAGAAAAATAGTTTTGATATGTAATTACAATCGTTTCTGTTAGTCAATAACATCTAAAAGTTACAGAATACCCAGGAATGTCCCTTTAATGCCAAAATGGCTGGGTACGCAATAAAATATAACATCTTTATTGGCAACTGATAAAAAAAAAACACGTTCGTATCACCATCCTAACAGGTTGCTTTTAACGTTTATATAAGTCAAAGAAGAAAGGTTTATAATAATATAGACAGACAGATAGTTAAGGTGTGTGCCCTGAACAGCGTGCTTGAACCTTAACTGGATAAAAGCACGAAAATAATTTGAAATGTAACGTCAAAGAAATACTTCGGCAATGATGATAATAATAATAATAATAATAATAATAACAATAACAATGATCTGAAAAAGCCAATTTGAATAGGGGTTGCGATTGCATTGGAAGTGCAACGCATATTGTAATATTCGTTTTTATAAGTCAAAGAAGAAATATTTCCGCGCCATAAAAAGGTACATTGATCCTCTTAGAAACGCCATCCATGTATCGTTACACTGTTTACGTATGTTTTATGACGTGTGTTAATATGTATTGTCATATGCCTACGTGTGACTCCAAATGGCTGCTGTGCTTTTCGTGCTGGGGTGTCGTTAACATCAATTCCGTTTCTTTGCACATATCCATTTTATCAATTAAACTGTATTTCGATTGTGTATAGATATATTGTATAGAGCTTACTTCTAAAATATTAAAGTGGCAGTCCATTTTATCAGTTAAACTGTATTTCGATAGTGTATAGATATATTCTATAGAGCTTAGTTCTAAAATATTAAAGTGGCAGTCGTTTCACCGTGCCCAGCAGGCCAGTTCGTTCGGCTTCCTAAGGGAATCGCTGTTGAAACTATAAGCCTAGCATATATTTGTAACGATATCGTTTCTGGTTTAATTCGTAAGGTTAAAGGACTACTTTCTTCATGATCCACACACACGCACACACTGACACCATATCAGACCTACTGAAATTATGCAGCAGTGACACACTAGGTTTAAAATGTGTCAGTAAGATAATCATTGTGTTAGAATGGTCTCTTTAAACAATAATAATAAAACAAAATCAGATATTGGAAACCGAATATTTGGTAATTCTTACAGAGGAAACGTGTTACATTTTGTTTTTGTAGCAAGGGCTCTTTGTATGCACCATACCATAAACAAGTGACACCCAATAGCCAATGTGTATTTTTGTGATGGGGTGTCGTTAAACGTTCATTCATTCATTCATTCCACCCACAATCTGATATGATAGCATATACCACGACCTTTGATATACCAGTCGTGGTGCACTGGCTGGAACGAAAAAACTCCCAAATAGATCCACCGACGGGGATCGACCATAGACCGATAGCGCATGAGGTGATTTTACTTTAATGTGGATTGTATTGCTAAGCTCGCTTCGTAATATAGGACTAGATCAGGGAACATAACAGTCAAAGTATCACAATTGGTGAGGTTGCATGGTAGACATTGTGTACTGACATGAGCAAATGTTTATTATATCAACGAACTGGAAAACAGTGATTAAATAATCATTGGTTATTATATAGCAAACGAGTGGTAACTGAGACACGTAGTTTTCAGAGGAGACCGATATACGATTAAAAACACCAGTTGTTTTGGATTTTTTTTTTGCAAAATATCTTTCATATGCACTCTGCCACATATAGGAAACGCCACGGTCTTTGTTATATGACGAAGTGACATTGGTGTTGACAGGATAAAAAACCCATGTTGTTCTGTCGAAGAGATTAGATCCTATGCGGTTCGAGCCTCTGGCGAATGCAGATGCAATGTAAGGACGAGAGTTATCCTGTTGTAAGGCTGTTGGTGTGCGTGACGTGACCTCTCCACTATGTAGTTAATTATGCTGACTCATTTTATGCGTATTACATTTGGATGGATCAACGAGGATATCATGGGGAAGTTGAAATACACAATAACAAGTATATGTGTCTGTCTTCAGTGGTCGCGAACGTGTGACCAGACTTAAGTGCTGTATGTAACGTATTGAGACATATTTAGTCAGCTGCGCTATAAAGTTTACGGTCACCGACCTCGGGATAAAATTGTTCGAAACCAGTGTGGTATATGAGCACGCAAATCTAGTTACTAACCTACCAACGCTGACCATATTTGAGTATACTATGTAACGTACTGGCATGGGTTTAGTCGGTTTGGGTATTCGTGGGTTTCACACTGGTGTAGACACGTGTTCAGGGCTCTTTACAGAAGGCGTGTTAGATATGTGGCGAGTATCAATAATGTGTAACAGTACGGCAGCCGTCAAACGATTTAAAATATAATACAAATAAACAGAAGCACTTAAAAAGTATAATAAAGATAAAACAACTAAAATCTCTTTGAGAAGGGAATGGATTTAATATTGGAAACCCTCCAACGTCACTTGCTCCTGTAGCGAATGGGCGTTACTAAATGTTTGATTAAAGTTTATAAAGTTTGTTTTTGTTTAACTAAAACACTTTAATTAATCATCGGCCATTAATCATCGTAATTGTGGCAGGAGTGGGATCTATTGTTGAGCTCTACAGGCGTGCTTGCATCAGGGGATCGAACGAACCCACTATGCGAACCGAATGGGCGTGCTCCCGTCCATACCAGGGTCCCATTGTACTCTCTGGTATTTCGGAAATTTCATATACATATAACTTATACATTGCTGCTAATTTAAGATTACGTATCAGAATTACTAAAATGTTTTACATTCAATAGCCGATGATCGATTAATTTTTCGTTCTTTCAAATTAAAGTTATTTTATTGCAATAGGTTTTTACATCAATATATACAATAGTGCGGAACAATGGTGGAGAGTGAGTTCTCTAAATCGGTAAGAATTTGCCAAGATTATTTATCTTCTTGTTTTCAGTTGTCAAGAATTGTATCAGTTTGAAGAAAATGGGTGGTTGAAACAGCATGTTTTAATAAATGTATTTCTTAATATTTCATATCGTGGACACGAAAGGATAACATTAAACTCATCCTCCATCTCATTAATGTTACACAATGTACATATCCGTTGTCCTCTCGGTATTTGTGTATCTCCATCTTCAAAATAATCAGTGTGCACAAATTCTCATTGTATTTATTTCTTATAAATTACATGAGTCAGTTGGTTTTGTCAGATATGTTTGTAATTTATATCCTTTTAATAAATACTGATACAGTAATCCCGTTGACGATGCCGTTATTGTACTGTAGCACTTTTTCTTAAATACATCACGTTCTTTCTTTAATTACATGTTAATAACTGAAATGCATATCGGTCGATTGCCATATATTAATCCAAGCGTATCTAATTCTTGTTTAATATTCATTAACCAAGTATCTCCAAAGTGATACATATCTTCAGAGACAGCTTTTAAAATGCAGTTACTGGTGCAACCAAATATTTAAAAAATAGCATTTTCTAGTAATAGTTCCAGTTCGCTATAAATAGAATAATTATAACTTTTTATAAGTACACCCAATACTCTTTTACCGAATTGTATATTCACTTTTTTGATTTCGTGAGAAGAGTAAAATCCCCAGGTTTCAGACCCGTAACTAAGAACACTATTGACATGAGTATCAAGACAACTAACATTGTTTCAGTGTAAAAAAAAACAACACACAAACATTCTTATTACAAATATTCTTGATCCAGTATTAGGCTTTACGTCCTTGTTCATCAAATATTTTTGTGCATGATTAAAGGGAGATTCCTGAGTTTGTTGCATAGTGGCTGTATATTAAATGTGTTTCTGGTAGTTTTAATATTTGTAAAAAACCCAAACTGGAATATTATTTTTTGGAAATAAAATGAAATTTAACCTAGTACAGATATTATATCGACCAGAAACACGTTGAATATACAGCCACAAACTCAGGAATGTATTTGATATGTAATTACAATCGTTAAAACGTTTTTGTTAGTCGATAACATCTTAAATCGTGCAGCAAACTCAGGAAGTGTAATAACCGAAGATAAATTTGTATACAACCTGATTACCATACTGGTATTGTTAAACAAAACACACGTTAACATTACTGCTTTTGACGATATTGAAAATGTATGCAGATTTTGACTTCAGCTTTGAAAGCGGTGTCGCGTTTCATACGTTCGGGAATTTTAAAACGTCATTATTTTATTTTACCAAATTATTTCATTTCGCAACATTGTTTTCCCTTTCTACAGATGTGCAAAATCATGTCTAGTAATAGTATCCTAACATAACTGCAGTGGTATTTTATTTATATGTGGAACGTGTTCACTTAACTGTACCAAAATCAATAATAAAGAAGTTGTGTTTCGGATCTCAGTCTGTCGAATACTGTTTGTCTCGAAGGATGTTCGACTCGACGCAGTAAGATGTTTTATTTGGGGTATCACAGGACAGTACTTACGGTTAGGAAGGAATGATAAGGTGCGAGAACATTTCTCACCCCCACCATCCGATAAGTTTTGTATTTCACTCATGTTTCATTCTAGAAAATCATCCTAAAAATAACTTTTAAAAACTAATTTTTGTGCTCATTAGAATATTGGACGCACACATGTATACATAAATACGTACGTACGTACGTACGTATGTATGTACATACATACACACATACATACATACATACTTACTTACTTACATACTCCTTGTGGTAAAGCGTTCGCCTGATGCGGTCTGGGATCAATCCCCTCGGTGGGCCCATTTGTCTATTTCTCGTTTCACCCAGTGCACCACGACTAATATTTGAAAGTTGTGGTATGTGCTACCACGCCCGTGGGATGGAATGAATGAATTAACGTTTAACAACACCCCAGCACAAAAATACATATCGGCTATTGGGTGTCACTTGTCAGTGGGATGGTGCATGACAGGTTTCCTCTCTAAGACTATGTCACAGTTACCAAATATATGACATCCAATAGCCAGTGATGTATACATTAATGTGCTCTTGTGGTGTCCTTAAACAATTCAAACTTCTTTTTTACATACACTTTTACATACATACATACATACATAGGGAATTAATAAAAGTGAAATTAATAATGAATGGTTTTAGCCAGCTCCGCTAACTTTTAAAGTTGTTTAAATTGAATTTATGACTTAATAGCTCAGAATGTATCGTGGCCAGTCTTGCAATTTGCGGGCGATGTGGTGCCACAAGTTCGAGTCCCAGCAACAGAATACGACAATTTATGAGGCCAGAAAGGATTTAATTACCCCCTGCGCCAGTTTTTTAATATCTATGTATGAAACAGTCAACATCGATATACATAAAATATATAGATATTCATACATCAATTCATATATACATACATGAGTGCCTCAGTAGCTCAAAAGGTATCGTGGCAAGTCTGCAAAGTTCCGGGCAATTCGGTGCCATAGGTTCGAGTTCCAGCAACGGCAATGAACCATTTCTGAGGCCAGAAAGGATTTAGTTTTCCCCAGCGCCAGTGCGTTAATATCTATGTATGTAACAGTCAACCTCTACATACATACGATACATAGATATTCATACATACTAGCCAGTGCCAGGTGTGCCCACTGTGTCATGTACGTAAGAGGGATAGGCCGCGTGGATTGTAGGCCCAATGCATGTGGTTGAGTTAACCAGCATCCCTTTTATGGATGTATGGATAGCTCAGACCGCATCGTGGTTAGACGTGCAATTTGCGGGCGATTTGGTGCCATACGTTTCGATTCTGAGCAACGGCATGGGAAAATTTGTGAGGCCAGAAAGGATTTAATTATCTCCTGCGCCAGTGCTTTAATATCCATGTATGCAACAGTGAAGCTCGATATACATGCAATACATAGATATTCATACATTAATACATACATACATACATACATATTAACATACATACATACATGAATCAACTGCAAATTTTAGCTAGCTCCGCTAACTTTTAAAACTGTTTAAATTGAATGTATCTGTATGGGCCAGTTGTCCATGTATAAAATCTGCCGTGGAAATTTAATAAAGAAATCATTTTGAAGATAAGGTCTTGGAAATGTTTTAAATATTTGGTTCCACTTTTTTCGTGAGAACTTCACGGTCAAAAGTCAAGAAATGTTAAATGCAGCGTCAAATGTTTCATAACGGAATTTCTTATACACCCATTGTTTGATTGAAACATATGTTATTGCTTTTTAAAGAACAAATGGATTAGGCACACATTGCACAACTTACTAGGCCTTCTCCCGTTGTTGAGAACACCATGTGGTATTTTGGGGTTACACATGATTATTAACACATGTACGTGTGTTAGCAATTTTAAGACATACGATTGGTTGCTCCTAAGTGATGACCAATGTCATAAAACCTGTTAAAAAACTAATGACGAAAATCCATTAGACTGTGACGTATTGTTAACCTAACAGTCATGTGTCTGTGACGCGTAAGACAGCTACAAGTGCACCGGCAGTAAATAACGTTTAGTCGAAAAAGATGTTAACATTTGCTTAAAACCTGGTTTTTGAAGATTTGTAAAAAAAATGAAAATAATACATTCGTGTCCGTTAGATAACTTTTATCTCACAATTTGATGTTTAGGAACGTATCCAGCTCGCTTTTACTCGTTTTAAAACAACTCGTTGTGAGATAAATGATATCTTACACGTATTATTCTCTATTAATTTCATTGAGAAAAATAATTAATACATAATGTATTTATTTCTATCCTAACATATTTACATTATCAAGTCAGATGTCATGGTCAAACATCAAGCATTGTAAAATCCAGGGGAAAAAAATCATATTCATATTGAGTGACATTAATAATGCATAATGTATTAACTTCTAACATAACATATCACTGATACAGATGGTTTGTAGGAGTTATATTAGAAATATTATATTATGAAATAACACGTGGCCAGTGTAACATGGACGCATGTCCGTGGAACCGAGGTTCTCAGTTCCTAGGAATAGTAGTCTTATCGGACATACATGTCTTAGGAGTCATAGTCCTACCCGGACTTTCATACCTGGTATACATGTATGTTTAAGTTGTTTTGTTTCCTAAGACTTGTATTTCTACAGGACTTAAATTCCTTCTACAGCAGTGACAGCAGTGTTTTGACCATCACAAGCATACTAGTTTGAAAAGAGTATCTGTATTATTGTACGTGACATTTGGGAAAAAGCCATACAGTTAACTTTACTTTATTATATAGGTATGACTGCATCATATATTTTATCGTAATTTTACTTTATCACTTTGTTTTAAAGGAACGAGTCTCTCTAGGTAGGGTAGATATACATAACAACGATAACAATTATAGCTTTAAAGGGCACTATTCTAGGGACGGCTCTTTCTAGGTAGGACAGATAAAGATACAAATTATACAAACGGGCAGTTATGAATTATAGGGTAGGGCAGATAAACATACAAATTATACAAACGGGCAGTTATGAATTATAAGGGCAGTATTTTAGGGACGGCTCTTTCTAGGTAGGGCAGATATACATAACAACGATATAAAGGGGCACTTGTGAATTATAACTTTAAAGGACACTATTCTAGGGACGGCTATATCTAGGTAGGGCAGATACATATCTAAAAATAACTGAGCCTATTGTTCATTAGTAATTGTGTACATCCTTACAATTCCAAAGCAAAAACTATTGGACTATCAGTACACAACTTTGATCACGCAGTTCTAAGCTGCTTATTACTAATGGACAGACGCCACGGAAAGGTTACATGCCATCAAAGTTTATGGTTATATTATCTAGAATATATAAGGAAGAACCCAAATGGACAACAATTCAACATAAATTTACTTTAAGAAAAATCCATCTAGCTGTTTACATCGCTCAGGTTCATGAATTAAAGCGGCAGTATCCGGAATATTTTTTTATTATTTAAGCATATAGAACACAAAATCCAATTACGTTTGGTGTATAAATGACGCCGCACTCTGGATTGGTTTCACTACGCTGGCTTATCCATGTCTAAAACAAAGCAGTGTTTCGAAAGTGGGACACTTTTGATGGGCTGCTACCGATCTCGGTTTTCATTGGCTTATCTCAAGTGTGGGATTCACCAAGAAAAGATCACATGAGATTTTGCAATTTAATTTTTTTTAACTGTCTTGATTGAGGGGTCGTCTCATACCTCCAAAATATATTTATATCCATAGAGGTATGGTACAATACCTTTCCAGGAGTTGGTGGGGGGTTTGCCNNNNGGGGGGGTAATAATTACGTAACGCTCTAGGGATAGAGGAAGAGGGTGGTATATTCAATATACTAAACATTTATGAAGACTATAATTATTATGTTACTTATATTCATTACTTAGACCTAAAAATGTGGTGATTGTTTTTAAATGCGCGGTCGGTCTAGGATCGATCCCCTTCGGCGGGATTGTTCCAGCCAGTGCGCCATGACTGGCATATAAAAGGCCATGGTATGTGATATCCTGTCTGTGCGATGGTACATATAAATTATCCCTAGCCAAAAAAAAGTTTTAAAAAAAGAAAGAATAATAACAAAATATTTGTTAAATGTAGCGGGTTTCCAAGACACGTGTGCAGGGATTTCAGCGGAGTTGGAGGTCAAAATTACCAAACGTTTGACATCCAAAAGCAGATGATTATTAAATCAATATGCTCTAACACTGATATCGTTAAACAAAACAAACTAACTTTACCCTTTCCAAACGAAATAAAACTAAAACGTGAAAACCGTAATTTTTCACTTTAGTATATGCTATTAAAAATATATACATGATCGATGTTTTATACAAACTAAACTTTAAAAGTTCTACTAACACTTTATACAATATTAGTTCCTAAACAGGAAGGTACAATTGTCAAGACCAAAATCGGTTTTAACGAAAGAATAGTACGTATCCTCAACCGTGCATTCTTTGTACAGCGCAAGAATTCTCATTTCATATTTTTGAGACGAACCCTACAATTTAAAATCCGCAAACGCACCTGTTAACTTAAACTGACAACAGGCTGTCATTTGTGGTTTGCCAAACAATGGCCGCACAGGCGACGAATCGAGTGTATACTTTTGACGTTCTCCGTCCACAGTGAACACACACGAAATTTCTAAAAGTGCAGTTGAAATTGTATTTTATATTTGTACATCATATTATTATTATATGGTAACCTGACACTGTAACTTTAAGAATTTTGAAGCAACTTCCTACGTCGTTCCTTTCGCGGCATGGTTTTCTATATACTTCCTGTGACGTCACAGCAGCAATCTACAGTTCGACGTAACTCGCATTAGACCATGTGGTGACTAGACTTAGTAGCACAGACACACATCTGTAAGCTTGACGTCATAAATGTAAAAATGCTTACTTGCAAAAAATGTTTTATACAAACAAAAAGAACACTTGAACATTGTGAGGACACTTGAACAACAATTTGGGGACACGTCCCACGTCTTTTCACCAACACTATTTAGTAATTTAGGTTTGTAATGTAAATATTATACCGAGTTAATTGAAACACGTCATAATTATTTGATGAGAAAGAAATGGGTGATGTGTTGGTGATTGTAGATATTTCTGTGTTTCAGTTTACTTTCTGTTTGTACTAAGAATTATTATTGTTATTTCTTTTTTTCTTTTATTGTTTATTTATTTATTTATTTATTTCGTTCGTTCTTTTGGTTTTAATTTTAGATGTCCCAGTGTTTTCTTTAACAACACACTTTGATTTTATTCACCGAGCTGCTAATATAATGCGTAATACCCAAGTTTGATTTTGTCTTGTCGGTTTATCTTTAACCATTCTTTCTTAGTTTCTTTCTGTTTTAACGTCCCGCAATTAGTGGCTTTCTTTTAGCTTTAGTAATACGGGTTTTTGTCTTCGAGGATGCTCCGTGCACTCACCCAATGTTCTGACCTATGTGGAAGGTCTATATATACATTCCAGTAACATTAGGTCATAATGAATGCTTAACACGGAAATAAATAGTAGAGAGATGAATTTCGCCGGGCCTAATTGTAGATACAACTTTATGTTTTCCAAGATGAAGATGGTATTTTCAGTATTTGAGCGCTTGTGTATTCTTGTGACGTGTCTGCTTACAGGACTCTGACCACCAGTTGATTACTAGTACAAATACAATACACACACTTTGACCACTAACAACTTACCTTTACGTGTTAGAAAAGGTAGAACTTAAGAGGGATGAACAATATCATTATAAAACAAGCAAACAATGTGGTAGATCCAGTGTTTTTTCAAATACTTATATGTGGTTTACTCATTTTACTTTGTGTTTCATTGCCTGGGCTTCTATGAGGTTTTAACAGAACAAAGATAATAGATTTCTGCATCTGCTAAAATAAAAACCTGAAAGTAGCCAAAAGTTCTTCAGACTTTTCTTAGTTCAGCTACTACTAGTATATAGGCCTATAATAATTCAGTCGCGTATATAGGGGGTGGGTTTTGGGGTTCGAAATCCTCCCCTGTTCACGATTTGTGTTTCAATATATTTTCGGGGAAGCATGACTCGACTCGACTCGACGCCAGCGTGCGACAGCAAGGTGACCGCGGTGGCGTGAAGACAACATTAGTTTGTGTACAATTAGTTTACAGTCAGTTTACAATTATTATTATTATTATTATTTATTTTATTTTTATTTTTATTTTGAGGGCGAACAGGCGGAGCGAGGGTTATTTTGTTGTTTAATTTCCCGTTGTTGTGTGTTTTTTTCTGTTCACAGAGCTTCATACACAGCACCAAAGCAGATGCATGTGCAGGGATTTAAGCATGTGGAGGGGGGACTTATACTAAGGCGAATGAAATTTACGGTGTGGGGTCGAGACAACTTCCTCTGAAAAATGTATCACAGAGAAAGACAAATTGCTTATGCATGGAAATGGGTATTTCATTATTTTAGTTCAAAAAAAGAAGAAGAAAAAAACGCCGACTTTAATCTTTACATATCGCCTTTGTAAGTTAATAACCGGCCTCGGTAGCGTCGTCGTAAGGTCATCGGTCTACAGGCTGGTAGGTACTGGGTTCGGATCCCAGTCGAGGCATGGAATTTTTAATCCCCGAGTGAGTGCTCAGCAAGGCTCAGTAGGTAGGTGTGACCCACTTGCACCGACCAGTGATCCATAACTGGTTCAACAAAGGCCATGGTTTGTGTTATCCTGCCTGTGGCAAGGGCAAATAGAAGATCGCTTGCTGCTAATCGAAAAGAGTAGCCCATAAAGTGGCAACAGCGGGTTTCCTCTGAATATCTGTGGTAATAAAAAACCGCCTTTTCAATTCATATGCGTCTTAGTGGTTGTCTTTTATTTAGTGCTACAAGTGGCCGGCTGTTTGACTGGGACTTAACCACATGTCATACATACTCAATTAAACACATAGTTTTTAATTGCATTTATGTCGTGGGTAACGCTATTTTGTTACGTTTGAGAAACATCAGATTTCTTGGTGGCTCAGTCTTTACAGGTTTTGTTTAAAGCCGAATTGTAACCGGCGCATGAATACAGTGGTGGATATTAGTACGCACGCGACCAGTATGCGCTATTCGTAGT
>JAECMU010019553.1:8942-21848 GCA_016106625.1 Dracogyra subfuscus
TATATATATATATATTTATTACACACCAGTGTAAGATATTACTCATATCATAACAATTACTCAATATGTAACTAGTGTAATATTGGCACACACAGACTAGGACAGTATTTTTTTGTATTTTTATTTGAATGACGTTGGTATTTGAATGACATCACATTGCAGTAAAATAAACTGGGTGTATGATTGTATGATGTGTCCTTTTTATGAATGCTAGAATACATTTTAGTACAAAATTGCTGTGGAAAATGTTTTGTTTAGAGATTATTAACGTATCTAGCCATATTTGAACAAAATAAGGTAATTTCAAAGTGTACCATTACGAAATATGGCCATGCACTGACATTGCTGTTATATTTGAGCCTATATATTGTGTACCAAGCCAAAATGATATTACGGCACGTGTTTGTTGTCAAACTGCTTTTCATTTTTACAGCCCTATATGTACAAAATGTCAGCATCACATCTAGTCCATCCTATTCACTCAGCTCAATATTTCCGTGTCATATAAAAAATTCAGTCATTACTTTGAATTTAAACACCTCATTAACTAACAATTAATGCAAGCTTCGTGCCAAAATCTAAACTGTACTTTGTTGTCCGTTGCTTGTTTTGAGTCCGTTTGAGTTTAGTTGTGACATCCCAATCGTAGAAAAATAATGTGTAGTAGATCTCAAATTTTGCTTACTTCTTCATTGTGGCTTGTTTGCATTTGGTTTATAATAAATAAAATACTCGTGAACAATGTTAGTATCTGACTCACTTTCGCTAGTCAGATACCAAAACTGTTCACTCGTTTCATAAAACTGGTATGACAGGCAAGCTTGTTTAGTATTCTATATATATATATATATATATATATACATTGGGCAGTAAAATGAAAGTTGAGCCACTACAATCATTAGGATGACCAAAAACACATTGGATATATAGACACTGGTACTCTAGATAAGATCAGAAACATGTTAAATCATAACACTTATGACAATTCCTTTACTAGAAATGAATTGGGGAGTGATATAGAACTCTATTAATAGGACAGTTCCTTTACTAGAAGTGTAATTCTTTTACTAGAAGTGAATTGGGGAGTGAGATAGAACTATTAACAGGACAATTCTGTTACTAGTAATGAATTGGAGAGTGAGATAGAACTCTATTAATGTGCCCATATCCCACAAAAGGTTCAGGTACATCTATCCCGAGTCTGGTCTCTGGTATTGAAGTGTGAATTTGAAAATTTTCTGAATCACAATAATTGGGTCTTAGTAGTGGGATGGTCCTAAAACCGATTTACCCCAATTCAGAAAGATTATGATTTAGGGGTAAATATTAACTTTTGGTTCATGTGAATGCAACTAATTGTTGCATTTGACAACTGTTTCTTCAAAACATAAAGTACTTGCTTTCATAAAACATGTTAATCTCCATAACTGCATGCTACTTTTAAACATTATTTTGTTCAATAAAAAAGACAGTGTACTGTACATTCCAGATATTAATAAACCATGAAGTGTACATATACATGTAGACTTTTTGTTTACTAGTATGGAAGTAATACCTTTGTCTTCCCAGCTAAATAAACATACAGTTACTAGTATTTAATTACTTTTTTTTAGCAACACAGTTAAATTTAACACCAAGCAAAACCCTGTATTTGGAACAATTAAAAATACAAGATATATTTAAATATACTTGGCATGTACTTAATAATTCAGAATAGTCCAAATTAGTTGCTTGGAATAAAATTAAAATAAGGTTGCACTACCTGTACCAGTATATATTTTTCTGAAGAAAATTAAGTACATGTATAACCAATGTCCTTTAAGAGCTATCCAGATATATATGTGTTAGCATTAATTGTTGTTTACTGTAAAACAATTCAGAAGTAGTTGCAAAACTAACAACTATATTTTCTTCTTTTTTCAGACAAAACGTGGAACTGTAGCAATGAAAGATATGGACCAATCTGTTCTAGAAACCTGCAGCTTACTGGAAAGTGTCACTGACAAACAGATTGAAAGCTTGGTGGCATTCAGAGAAAGCAAGCCTCTTGTTGACTGGCTAAGAAAGTCCATGAAAGGTTTGTAATGTATTTATTTCACATGTGATGAAAATCATGGGAAGTATATTACATAACACATACCAGGTGACTTGTTATTAGGAATTAATACATATAGAGCATGTTTTAATTAATACTATACCATAATTAAATGTTCATGAAACACAATGACAAATCTGTTATCCACTTCACAATATAAATAGTTGTTAATATGATATATTATTCATTAATTGCGTAAAAACTTTGTATTATGTTCTACACACATTTATGGAAGATGACAATTGTCATTTCAAAAGTCAGCCATATATTGGAGTTTTCCCAGTCAGACACCATAAATACAGCATACCTGAGATGTAGTGGATAATTTGTTATCAACAATAAATGCACAAATAGAACTTCAAATCAAAAGAGTCTTTATTTAATCATATGTTGGCCCCTAAAAAAAGGCCTGGGCAAAACATCGTAGTCTGAAATATCCAATACTGAAACATCATGCCCAAAATGTATTGTGTTTAATTTGTTAAGTCAGTTTGATGTCAATCTGAAAAAAGATGATGTTTCAGTTACAACTACATGTATACAGTGAAACCTCGATAATCCGGACTAACGAATTTCCGGAGTACTGAATCGTCCATAGAGTAATCTCCCTTGAATTACAAACCATTAATAAAAAAGTAAAAAATATAATATTCAACTACACATTTTATTTTTAAAACATACATTGTATACAGTACACAGTTTTGGTTCCCGTAGTTTCAGTGCTTTATAAAATATTCTGTGATGATTGGTTGTCTAACCGAACAGTTTGATTCGAACGACATCTGGATCTTCAGGGTTCGCACAAGCTTGAAAAGGCCTTGAATTTGAGGCCCTGCCTTGAAAAGGCCTTGAAACAGAAACAAGCCTTGAAAAGGCATTGAAAAGTGTAGTTTTTCCTTGAAAAGCCCTTGAATTTAGGGAATAATAGCAAATTAAATATTTTTAAACAATTGTTAATTGTATAAATATATATATATTTGTTTACGAATTCATGCTTGAACAGTTTTTTAACACGGAAAATTTATTCGATAATTGATCATTGAATTGTTTTGCAAAGTACGAAATAAAGAGTTATTGCCCTTTGAAAGTCGGTAATTTTCGTTCCGGAAAATAACAGAAACTTGTATGCAAATGGCGGCAACTGAAGCCAGTTTTGGGGACTCGTATGTATATGTATATGTGTATGTATGTATGTATGTATGTGTTACTTGTATATAGCCTTGAAAAGTATTTTGGAAGCCTTGAAAAGGCCTTGAATTTATATGGTGAATGGGTGTATGAACCCTGATCTTTAATACAAGGTCTAAGTTCGATTCATCTCCAGTGGTTTCAAAGCACCTCACAAGCGATTCAATATGCTGTCTTGCGTCATTTGCTGAAGGGGCTTGTTGTGTGGTAAAACATCATTGTCGTCGTCGGCACTGGGTTCAGCCGGTTCATCTGGTGTTGTTTGTTCACCTACAAGTTGCAATATGTCGCCATCTGTCAGTGAGCGGCCCGGTTTCTTCCATGATGTCGGCATCCACAGATCCCTCCACTGTCAGAACAGAACCTCCTTCGTCAGTGGAATTTTGATAGGACTTCAATAAATCACGTAACTCGGAAAGCACCAAATCGTCATCTTCGTCATCTACATGCTTGTAAAAGTTGTGGATCGTTGCACTTGTCACCTCTCCCCATGACTGTTTAACAAATCTCAACGCCTGTCTCAAGTTGACCACTTGCGCTTCCCCATCATCAACACATTTTAGAAAGAGCCGAACTAAATACCTTCTGTAGTGAGCTTTGAACGCACAAATTATACCGCCATCCATTGTGCAGTGGTATTTGGGGGAAGAAAATGCACTTTCACATAGACAATGCTGTAGCTTTACACGAATGACTGGCTGCATTATCAACAAGGAGAATCACATGTCGACCGTGTGACTTCATTTGCCGATCAAACGCTCTCAGCCAATCACAAAACAGACCTTTTTGTTTTTTAGGTATCGCACATACACCTCCGGATTAAAATCACTGCCAAAACAATGTGGCCGTCGTGCTTTCATGATCACAAACAGTTTGATTTTGATATCCCCCATAGCATTAGCACGCAACGCAATTGTTATCCTTCTTTTGAACGTTTCACGCCTTTCACTGGTTTAGACGCTAATGTATAGTTTTGCCCTGGTTTGAAGAAAAGTCAAGTTTCATCCAAATTGAAAATATCCTGAAGCTCGTAACTTTTCAATACTTTTTTCAGTTCTTCCCTTCCCTTGACAACTGCAGTTTTGTCGCCGCTTTCCGCTTCACCTTCATACACACGTTTTGTAACATTATGGCGAAACTTGAAACGTGCTAACCATCCCAGGGAGTAGGCAAAATCAGTGATGTTTTTTTTTTTCTCCCAGATTTTTGCCTTTTTTTATCAACATTTGATCGTTAATAGCTGCATTTTTGCTAGACATGTCACTTAACCATAAGTACAACGCCTCTTCTAACTTTTGGTTCTTGGCATTTCGAGCCCGTGAGAGTGACACTTCGTCCTCTACAGCCATTTTTCTTTATTTTTGAGAATGTCACCAGTCGTTGATTTTCCAATTTCGTGACCATGCAAAGGTGTTACCAAAATGTTTTGACATGCTGTCTAGACTGGATTTCGTATTCGTTACTTTGTACCGATGTTTTCGTTTTTTCTGTTTTATGCAATCTCCAGTTGATTACTGTTGCTCAAACCAGCATTACCAAGCATAGACAATTCCTATTAATTAACTGTTCAAAGGCATGTGTTAACGACTGCAGATAAGTGAACACTACGCAGCCACGCTTCAAACAAAACCGAGATGTGATACCCTGTGCAGCCATGTTGACGGCTATGGTTCACACAACAATGGTGCAGTTACTAATTAATCTGCGATCAACCGATTTCAAGTTCTTAAATGGCCTCCGGTTAAACGAAGCATTAAGCTGTTATTTTTTACAGTTCATATTGAATAATGACCATCCGTTTCCGGAAGCCGAATTTCCGTATTAACGAACACATTTACAACATAAGAAGTGTTTATATTTTTTTGCTGTCCATAAGGCGGGGTTTCCGGATTACTGGCCTCTGGATTATCGAGGTTTCACTGTATAACACTGGTTTAGCACTATTTTGGGGTACCATTTCCAGTATATCAAACAAGTAATGTATGTGATTTTTCCAATTTTTTAATTTTGTAATGGAGAAAAAAGTAAAATTGAACACTACACCTTGTACAGGGTTGAAAATTAGCTGTCGCCCGGTCGCGCATGGCGATTGAAAGATTGTCTATTGGTCAACCATCGATTTTAGGGTCTAGTGAGTAAAAAAGAAACTGAATCAATTGTGGCACTAACTACAGATCTGGCAGCAGAAGACATAGAACATGAAATAAGAATATATCAGATCTAGTCTAACACCAAAACTTATATACATGTAATGACATAACAGTCTTAAGATTTCTGTAATAAATAAAAGTACGCTTTTATGTTTTGTAATATGATAAAAAAAAAGTACTGGTATATCATATATTTTTGGTAAAGTGTTTGTTTTGATTTTGTCACACATTTATTTTTCTTTCGATAGCATTTACAATATCTAAATTAAAAGCAAATGTGTGCATGCACCAATACACACTCTCTCTCTCTACTAAACGAGTACCCATAAGACACACACTCACTCACTCACTCACTCACTCACTCACTCACTCACTCACTCTCTCTCTCTGTCTTTGTCTGTTTCTGTCTGTCTGTCTGTCTGTCTGTCTCTCTCTCTCTCTCTCTCTCTCTCTCTCTCTCTCTCTTTCTCTCTCTCTCTCTCTCTCTCTCTCTCTCTCCCTCACACGCACGCACACACACACGCACACACACACACACAGTACATTTTACTGAGGTAGAAAATGTTAATTTTGAAACTATTGTCCATTTGTGTCAAAAGGAAACTGATGAATTGGCATGTAACTTTATAATGAATAAGGATAAAATGCATATAAAACATTAATTTATTAATTTTTAAACCCATACTATCTCAAATAACATTTTTAGGGAACAAAGTTCAGTGTAAATTAAAAAGAAAATTCTTTACAAATTACCATCAAGCTGTATATAGGTTAAATCTTTTTTTCTGATGCATGTTTTAAGGTAATTGATGGAACATCTAACAGAATCTGAATGAACAAGCATTTTGCAAAATAGTGGATGATTCCATGGATTCTGTCTATAGTGTCTCATCTATAGGACAGCCACTCATGAGAAAATCATTTACTAAAAATGTCATATTTCTTGCATCACCACAAAGAGGACTGCCACTAGCTCCCAGACTATTTTACTAAAGCACACTCAGTTCTGCCTTTAATCTCTTTGTACGGCATTATATTCTACCTCAGAGACAATGCAAGTGAACCTGTTACTGTGGCTGTTTGAGATTTTTGTCTTCTTTATCAAATTATGTCTTTTTTATAGTTGGTATAGTTTTAAAACTTAATAAAATGTGTTTATATGAATTTTAACTTTATTCATTTACTAGTATTTATTATTGGTTTCCTTTTGATGCAAACAGACTATATACATGGTTATTATTTAACAAAGAACATTCTAGTTTTGAATTTGACTGCACAGTTAAATTTTAATGTGATAATTGGATGGCTAGTTGAATATAAGAAAGGCCAGTAAAATATTTCTTCAACTGGCCCTGCTTGCAATCATAGTTTTTATGTTAATTTTCAACCTTGCCTATCATTAAGAAGTAACAATAAAAAAGAACAAAACGATTACTCTTGTTGCTTGTGATTAAATTATCTGTTGTTATAAATCATACAAATCCCAACATATTATTTTGCATTTTGTTTTGCCACAGAAGCTATTAATTATGTTTTGGGATTCCAGACAACTGGGGTCAAGATTAACCTGGTCTAACTGTATGTGACTAAATATGTTTTCTTGAACAACAGATGGCTTGAAAGAGTTGAAGGTATTTGTGGATCTGGCTTACATTTCTGCTGGAGAAGGGGACATTGAAATACATAAAGTGAACTGTCTACATGCTGCCTCCACGGGATATGCTCCACTAGTGTTTGACTGTGACCAGCAGTGTGATTACACTAAGTTTTTGGAAAGATGCAAATCAATGTGGAAAGAACTAGAGACTAACCCATATCTTCCACAAAAGTTGGTAAGTTTTTCTGGGATGAGTGTTTTTTGTGTGTGATGTTTTTATCTCTTGGGGGCGGGGTAGCTATACTGAACAACAAAAGAAAAGTGAATGCTTTGGTATATTTTTTTGGATAAAATTAACTTGTTAAATAAACTACAAATACAGTCGAACTTGGTCTAATGGCCATAACAGACACCCTGAACCCCCCTGTGCATTTCTTTCTTTATTTCACCTCTTATAGAATGGCCACCTGTCCAACGCATTCAATGGCCACTATTTTTCAGAAAAAATAAGGTCTGAACCTGCATTAGCAGTCAAAATATTATTTCCCCAAAAATTATATTTCAGATTCTTCCCACTATAATATGATCAGCAATTTAGTTCTGAGTAAATCCCAAAGTTTGGCGATATGATTGACTTGACACAGAACAAACTTATTTTGATGCTACATGTATCATATGATCTTAGTGTTGTAAACAAATATGTTTACTAATACTAAGAATTATTTTAATTCTTTTGTTAATTTGGTAAATGTTAACAGCTGTTAGTTTCCGGCAGTTGTATAATTTGCATTCGATAGTTCAGCTCGTATTGTTACTCAGTAACAAGGCGACTTCTCATTAACTGTAGCCAATGAAAGCAAAATGTATTACAGTATCTGATTGTTATCAAAGAACAATTAGTCCCTACTCTCAACCAGGCATGGTTGTTGTTCACAAGCAGTTTGCACCAAGCGGCATTCCGCTGTCAGATCGCTATGAAGCTGGACATTTCATTGTACACTCTTAACTTATCCCCCCACCTGGGGGGACTTATTGCAAGCTTTGGAATACTTGTGGAGTTCTGCTTCACGTACACGAGGTCACAGGCGACTGTGTCTTTGGTTTACGGCGACACGGACTCCAGGAAAAAGACAAGAAGAAGAAGAACAAGGAAGGGGCGGCTCAGGAGGGACATGGTTTCGTCTGCGTAGCCACCCCCCACTACAACTTCACTGAAGAGGAAGACGCCGCCACCTGCAGAGACCACCTTAGACACTATGGCAGGCCTACTGAACACCGCCATGGCTCAGTCGCTGCCACCACCTTCTGTGTCGACTTCCACGCCTGCTCCAGTGCAGTGCAGGTAAGGGACCCTATTGTTGTTGCTGCATGAAGCGTAAGGCCATCCAGCCATCCTGCCATCCAGCCAGACACGGACAAGCCGCCGAGCCGCCAACTTACCCCCCTAGCCCAGCCAGAAGACACATGGAAGCTTCAAGTCAATATGATCAAGCCAGTGTTACGGCATTGCATGCAGGGGGACACCACCGATCCCGGTGAGCTGATGGGGAAGTTTCTCAACCAGGCCTGGACACCACTACAGAATGGTACCGACTTCGAACTTCACCATCTTTGGACCGAGAAAGGTTACTTGGGACTCGTTGTGACCACCGGCACTGAGACTGCTACCGACAAGTGATCCTGCTGCAAGAGATGGATAGCCACACCATCCACAGGATCCTCAAGGCTATCTTCGGCGTCGGCTACCACCATGTCATACCAGCTATTATGGACGGGAAGGACGAAGGCCTGAACTTGACCACCGGACTCCTCATCAGCTCGCTGTAGGCGTCAACTTTTCTCAGGATATGTAGATCGGACTTTAAACTTTTAGACCTCCATTCAAAATTTTAATTCAAAATTATTATTTTTTTTTTTAATATTATTAAATAGTCCGATCCTCTCTTCTTTCTCTTATTTATCCTGCAATCACTGTATTCATTGTCAAGATATGATGACTAGTTAAATTTCTATATTTTCGGTTAGTGACCAAAAATATAGGTCACGTGACATAAGCCCGACTCAACTAGAGTATTTCAGACTAGATTTTCAATAAACATACTCTTTAAATCATTTGTTAAAGTACCGTAAATAAAAATACATTTTAGTTTTGCGACAACAATATAAAACTTGTATATTTGTTTATGAATTGGAGTTTAGAAATGCTTTTTGAATGTGACATAATGTAGCTAGCATCTTACAAAGAATGACGTCATGTATCTTGTATGACGTTATACGGCAAACACATTGCTATGATACTTGATTCGCGTACACAAAAATAGAATAAATAATTATTTTCTGACTATTCCTGTAGGATTGCAGGATAAAAGAAATAACTAGTTACTGTCTTAAGATATCGGCTTTATCCTGCTCAGGTTGAATGGTGAATGCAGCTCGGCAAAACATCGCTGCATTCACCATTCTAACCTTCGCAGGATAAAGCCGATATCTTAAGACAGTAACCAGTTATTCCCTATTTATTTTTGGATTGTCCTTATAAAATGCTCCAAATTATATAAATATTCAGCCGAGCAGTCAATTATTTTTATTTTTGGCTTATAACTTGTTTTATTTTTATTTATTCTACTAACTTTTTTACTAATTGCTATTTTCAAAATTCTGACCATTTTTACAACTATCCTAGTCCCCCCGCCCTCCCCCTCCCGAGTCAGGCCACCGATCTTGTCGGAGGTCGGACTCGGGATGAGCGTGTTTGAGGCCCTGGTGGTGCACAAACACGTTAAACTAGTTATCTATCTATCTAATTTCTTTTTGACCACCCGATCTAATCTAGCGACCAAATTTAATGAGTAGAATTTTTTTATTTTATTAATTATATTAATTAGAGATGTGCATCAAAATTTTACGAGCCCACTATTTAATTTTTGGATGTAAATTTCTAAATTGTCCCCTTAATTTTTTCTATCCAGGAGTAAGTCACTGGCTATCCAGAGACGGTCCCCGGGACGGACATACTCAAAACTCTAGTGGTATATGAGCATGAACAAATTATTATCACTATAGCACTAGCACCAAAGAGCAAACATTAATGAATTTAGTTAAGCAGGTATGTTATGGTGAATCATGACCTTTGTTTACCAAAATTGTTTTGTTTGTCGTTTGCGATGTAATCCCAATGCAAGTACCGTACCAATCGATTAGTGGCAACATAAAACTAATAATGAGTTAAAGGAAACATGACACGTGACCCATATTTGGCACCAACCATGTACAATTAATTATAAATTGAATCACCTAAAAAAAAGAGAAAAAAAAAGAAGGTAATTACTTAAAATATCTCCGTAAAGAAACAGATACGAGCTCTTAGCGGAAATTGTCGATCTTTAATGAGCAGGGCAATCACAGGTCCGTGACGTCAGAGCCGAGTAGCTTGATCTGACTGACGCCTTACACTTCAAAGCATTAGTTTGTACCACTCATAAAGAATCTAAGACTCACACGGCTTAATTACCAAAACAATGAGTGTTCGTTCACAAAACGTTTTGCCGTATTAATTTGCGCCGTTAGTAAATGAAGAAAGATACACATTTACTTACCACGGTGATACTAAAGAAAAAACGGAAAGCGAGTCGGAGGGTGGGGAAACCAATGGTGCCAGATCAGACCGGTCGACCAATTTATAGCTCGGAGCCCGAAAGTAACCCAGAGACAAAATCAAAACCCGGTAGCTAATGCAGAGGTGTATACTGTTAATATTTAGCATAAAGATACACCTCGGTATGATATATTTAAATATGTAATGCATATAAATGTAGGACAAAACGTGTGTTTTTTTAAAGAAAATATAGCATTTTTCATGTTCGCACAATGTAAACAAACTCTCTAATTTGCAAGGCGCTTCGCTTTCATTAACCTGACTTGTAAAACAACATAAATGACTTGATAGTATAATAAACTATTTAACTAAATATATTTCAACAGAATGAAATGGGGTTATAGTTTTTTTTTCTCTTCTTAAAAAAAAATTAAAACAAATTAAAAAATAAAAAAATAAAAAAATCATATTATTACACCTATTCAGGCTATGGTTTGGGTACGTTAGAGTGAAAACTACCACTCATGATACCCAAGTGATAATTGGTCAGTTTTGACATTTTAGATGGAAAAGTTTACTTAATCAAGGGTTTTACAGAATTATTTACAGTAATGAAGCAGGGCGGTTGATAATGTCTATTAACATTGTACTATAGTCGCGACAGGTTACGTCACAATACCCTGTGATCTTAAAATACTGGGAAGTATTTTTGTACGTATGTCTAGACTGGTAATCACTTACCTGGCTGATACCTTGCAATATACACCTGCCAACCACGGAAAGAAAGGACCAATTAACTAAAACAACACTCCGATTCTCAAGTCAGCCCGTGGACAAAACATAACAATTATTTCGGCACCTACAGTAGTGGGTTATTTTGTATTGAATTTCGTATTACTTTAGGCTTCGGGCGGTGAGGAACGTTTTTGTGATGTACTCCGCCCGAAGATTTAAAAACATTATTTAAAATCATTTTAGTTTTCTGCACGTTTTTAAAAAAACATATTTAAATGCATCGTACTGAGATGTATCCTCATGCCAAATCCCATGTTTGTATATGCCATATTTAATTACATATTGACGTTTCCTTCTTCGGACGGTGAATACAGATTTTGTTATGTAGGGCTACAGCCCTAACATGAAACATTTGTGGGTGTTTTTTTTCTTCAAAAAAATAAATTAATAAAACATTCCTAATTTTTTAAAACATATATAAATACATCATGCTTAGGTATATCTTTGTGCCAAATATGAACAATGTACACCTCGGCATTCGCAACCGAGTACTGTTGTTGTCTCAAGCTGTAAATAGTCTGTTACCAAAGTACTATGCGGTGTTTGTGTCCAATCTTTTCTTTTGCGATCAAATACACACGTCTTTCTTCGGATACAATCCTTTAATAAACCGTAAAAAGACGACCCCGATCGTTTAAAGTGTTTATTTTCACACCCAAAGGCCGCGCAGTACTGCATTGTTGGACTGAAAAGATCGTAAGCCCCTTACTCCATATATAAACAGTTAACAACAATGGAAGCGTACTCGGCTCTGATGTCACTTCCGGGTTTTTCCGAAAGCTCACGAAGAAATATGCATAAATCATGCTTTGACACTGATCGGTGTAATTTCTTCATTTTAAGATAACTACACATATTTTATTGTTATAAACTTATTTGTATATTATTTTTATATCATTTTTCTTTTAAAATGAGCTATAATATGGTTTCGTGTCATGTTTCCTTTAAACATGCAGGTCACTTGAGAAATAATTAAATCCCAATTAAACAAAAGTAAATTTCAGTTTTGTGAATAGGATGCCATTATCATTATCTGTCGTTGGTGTTAACTAATATTTACACTGCATATAAAAGTGAAACTACATTATCAGCTAGTGATGTCCATGCCATCGATTCATTCGAGATATAAAAAACATTAGGGACTTTGTTTATAAACCTTTATTCTTTTTCAGCTATTGTAAAATCTTTATTAAATTGTACTTTGATCGGTTCACCAAAACAAATGCCTTCGTTTCACTGTTGCCATAGATCGACAATATCTTGGTCAGATATATCTGTATTTCTGCCTATTTCAACTACATAAAACTTGAGTCTGCTTATACATCATACCAATCATATTGTACCAGATATTGGGATGAAAACTAAGATGTTGGCTTACCCACAGAGTCTGCTAATACACAGCGATATATTGTAAATTAATATTTGTGTTTCTTTTGTTGTTCTCTGTGTGTGTGTGTGTGTGTGTTTGTGTGTGTGTGTGTGTGTG